>JACXGM010025287.1:0-15366 GCA_016801145.1 Umbra pygmaea | reverse complement strand
GGCTTAAAGGCACCGGGGTTGCGGTGCCACTGGCTTAAAGGCACCGGGGTTGCGGTGCCACCGGCTTAAAGGCACCGGGGTTGCGGTGCCAGCGGCTTAAAGGCACCGGGGTTGCGGTGCCAGCGGCTTAAAGGCACCGGGGTTGCGGTGCCAGCGGCTTGGGCCCGCAATCGCTGCTCGCAGCTATATTTATTATTATTATTAACTATACCTTCTGCAATTTAACTTACAGTCTCTCAAACTACACACAAGGAGTCACTGTAGAGTGTTGTGGCAAGGTACGCTAGTGTGACATTTCTACTTCCCTACCCTGTGCAGCACTCTATGAATTTGTGTCACTCTGTGCTAGGGCACATTCAGAAATGCTGTAACCAGAATTGAACCCATGGCTATCATGATGGAGTAGTCCTGCAAAGTCCAACAGTGCATTTACCTGCACATCCATAGTTACCACAGTCATTGAGTCAACTTCTGTACCATGCTTTTATCAAATCTATGTGGGATTAAGCAAGGGCAGAATGTTCAGTAGCCTGGATACTCATAGCCAGAAAGACATGACCTTGTCCTTTCATCTCACTACACCACCTCCATGTGGGAACTATAAAATAATCTGCCCTTTTGGAATTCTGCCCTTGTTTGTGGTCCTCCATCAAAAAGCTGTGTCTGACCATTTGTTCATTACCCCAATATTATCTTTGAGGGGTCATTCTGCAGGTCTGATCACATTTTCCCCTGAGGCTGGTATCTCCGCTACTCCCACTCCACACACACACAGCACCCAGCACAGACAGACTCCATCAACACTTCCCACTGCACACAAACGCAGCACACCGCACAGATCCAAATCACCCGACTACTGACACCTGCAGCCTATTAACACTAGGTATATATTCTAGTCACACAATAACCTTGTTGCGAGGTATTGTTTCCCAGTGAGCCTACTGAGCACTTTATTATCATAAGTTTTATATCCTGTGTACTCACCCTGTTGAGTTTCATCTACTCTTGAGATTGCCTGCTGTTTGTACCTTAGCCTGTGACTACTTGTGTGTTGACCCGTATTGCCTGTGCCCTTGACAATTATCCAGATCCTGCTAGTGTGCTGTTGCCTGAGCCTCCTGTGTATGACCTCCGCTACCTGACTACGCCTAGCCAAGCCCTTTCTACATTGACCTGTTGGTTTGGATCCAGTTTTGTCATTACCAACGTTTTTATTCTCTATTAAACCTTTTGATACCATACCCCACAAAGTCGTATCATTACAGAATACCTTGCCATCTACAAAATGGAACCGACGGAGATACGCCAGCGTTTGCAACAACAAGAGGCCCGGATCGAGGAACTGTGTCGCCTCCTCGATCAGACCGGATTGACCGCTCCAACTCCTACGAGTGAGGTACTACCACCGCCTCCCCCTAACATATCCCTTCCTGGTAAACACAATGGTTCCCCGGGGCTGTGTAAGGGTTTTTTGATGCAGTGCAGTATGTATATCCACCATCACTCAGTGCTCTTCTCGGAGGAACAACAGAAGGTGGATTTCATAATTTCATTGTTGACAGGAAAGGCTTTGGAATGGGCTACTGCGCTTTGGTCAGCGCATAGCCCAGACTTAAGATCAGAACGAGCCTTTACCACCCTTTTTAGGGAAGTATTCAACCACCCTGTTTCTGGTGGAACAGCTGGGGATGCCTAATGTGAATTAAGACAGGGAAAATGCACAGCGGCCGACTACACCCTGGAATTTAGAACCATCACGGCAGGTAGCGGTTGGAGTGACACCGCCCTCCTCACTGTCTACCGTAGGGGTTTACACCCAGACCTACAAACAGAGTTGGCCTGCCGGGGGGATACTACCAACCTGTCTAATGACATTTCCATGTCTATCGCAAATTACATGTCTATCGTTAAATCACCCTCCTTAAGTTCTATGCCTAGTTTTGACACAGGTCACAAGATGCTACCAGAAGAGGAGCCCATGCAACTGGGACAGTCCCCACTTCTGACATGGAGAGGAAACGGCACCTTCAACACCAGCTCTGTTTCTATTGTTGAGAAGGGCATCACGTCATCAGTAACTGCCCCAGACGTCTCTCCACTGCTACCAGCACCCCACCAGCTACCAAGGCACAGGTAGGCCAACTGTCGTCAATATCAGTATCCAATAAGCAATTAAACGTACCTGTTACCCTTAAACATGGAAATGTCAGGGTCAGCACCCTGGGACTAGTTGATTCAGTAGCCGCTGGCAATTTTTTTGAATTGCGATACTGCCCAAAATTTTGGGATTAGGCTACTTGAATTACCTTCTCCATTACGGGTTAACTCTTTAGATGGGCAACCATTAGGATCAGGGTATGTAACCCATATGACCGAACCCGTAGAGATGCAGGTGGGGGCTTTGCATATGGAGGAATTCCAGTTCCTTATCTTGTCCTCCACCTGAGAACCCTTAGTGCTAGTGTATCCGTGGTTGAGCCTGCATGATCCTACTTTTTCCTGGAAAAAGGGGGGATTACTAAGCTGGAGTGAGTACTGTCATACATTTTTTTTAACTATCCTCTGTAGAGCCACATCAGTGGAGGAATGTAACCCCACAGGACCTACCTACATGTCCCACCAATATGACGCCTTCGCCCAGGTGTTTTCGGAGGAACAAGCCACTCACCTTCCCCCGCATTGCCCCTGGTACTGTGCCATAGACATCCTACCCGATGCCTGCTTTCCTAAAGGTAGGATCTATCCGCTGTCCATTCCGGAAAAAGAAGCGTTGAATAAATACATCACTGAATCATTAAAAATAGGGTTCTTCATCCTTCAACCTCACCGATGGCTTGTAGCTTCTTTTTTTTTGAGAAAAAGGACGGCGGGTTGAGACTGTGTATAGACTATAGGCCGTTGAATGACGTCAGCGTCAAACATATCTATCCATTGCCATTAATTTCAGCTACATTAGAACAGGTCGGTCAGGCAGCGTTCTACACAAAACTGGATTTAAGAAGTGCCTATAATTTGGTGCGGATAAAGGAAGGGGATGAATGGAAAACTGCTTTCATCACTCACCAAGGACATTATGAGTACCTGGTCATGCCCTACGGACTCACAAACGCACCGACCATCTTTCAATCATTCATGAATGACATACTAAGGGAAATGCTGTGTGGATTTGTGGTGGCCTATATAGATGATATTCTTATCTATTCCAACTCTCTCTCCGAACTTGTTCTACACGTGAAGAGGGTTTTACAACATTTACAGGAACACAACCTTTACGTCAAAGCTGAAAAAAACGAATTCCACCTCACAACTATCTTTCAGGGGTTTGTATTAACCCCTGGGGGAGTTAGCATGGATACCAGTAAGGTGACAGCCGTAAGGGAGTGGCCACAACGGAAGACAGTGAAAGACTTACAACGTTTCTTAGGATTCGCAAACTTTTATAGGAAGTTTGAAAGGAATTTCAGTTCGATAGCAACCCCCCTCCATGCTTTAACCAGTTACAAGGGATCAAAGTTACAGTGGACGTCTACCTCGTTGCAGGCTTTTCAAGCATTAAAAAACTGTTTCACGTCCGCCCCAGTATTGTGTCATCCCGACCCAGAGTTGCCGTTCTCAGTGGAGGTTGATGCTTCAGAGGTAGGGGTGGGGGCTGTGTTTTCCCAACGACCAGGAAAAAAACGCTAATTTGCACCCATGCAAATATTATTCTCGCAAACTCTCTCCCGCAGAAAGAAATTATGACGTAGGGAGCAGAGAGTTGTTGGCCATCAAATTAGCCATTGAAGAATGGAGGCATTGGCTGGAGGGTGCCAAACACCCCTTTGTGGTTTTAACAGACCATCGGAATCTAGAGTATCTCAAGAACGCCAAGAGATTGACCGCACAGCAAGCCCGATGGTCTCTGTTTTTTAATTGGTTCAGGTTTACTGTGTCATATGCTCCAGGAAACAAGAATGTCAAAGCTGATGCCCTGTCCCGCCAGTTTGAACCCCCTCTCCACCTTAAGGAAGCTGAGTACATCCTGCCCCCTGCCTGTATAGTGGGATCCATATGATGGGGAGTGAATGACAAGATCTGCGCATCACTGAGTACCGATTCCCCTCCTCCGGAGACCCCAGAGGGTAAGCCATACGTCCCAGCCAGCATGAGCTCTCGTTTCTTGCTTTGGAGCCACTCATCATTAGGCACCGGACACCCTGGCAGAACTAAGACGATACACCTGCTGAGCAAAAAATACTGGTGGGCATCTCTGAAGGAAGACGTCACAGATTATGTATTGTCGTGCCCGGTATGTGCCCAAACAAAGACTCCACGCCAACTAACCACAGGTGAGCTAACAATGCTCTGATGGGGTAGCTCCCTGTTGATTTGGGATTATACATTTGTTTGACTGATTCAACATTGTTTTCACAATATGGAAGACCTTCCAGCAAGACATCACAGAAATTCTGGTGAATGGGTTTCATGGAGCATTCACAGATGATGATTTGCATAATCATGATGGGTTTTACTGGGTTTTGTCTCAAACTTCCCGCCATCTATTTCTTACTGTCCTGTTTTAGGTCCTTGTCAACAACCCAGTTCAGATTGTTTAATGAATGGAATCTGTGAGAGCCCTAATATTTAATATAACTGTTTTTAAAGTTAGGTCAAAGATACTGATGTCAGAAGCTCACATATGGTCTTAACTCATATTTTATTGGTAGGTCCACTGTCTTCCGCATTTAGAGTATACATGCTGCAGTTATTCTTTGAATTCTTTTTCCCACATAAATTACTTCTTAACATTAGCTCTCAATACCTAGCACCCCAAATGGAAAGAATAAATATCTCCCTCACTGTGGCATATTTCACCCAGCTGTTTTCCTAGATTACATCCCAAAGGGCACCCTATTGGCATGCTATACCCTATTGGCCTTGGTCAAAGTAGTGAAGTTACCCATATAGGAAAAAAGAAATTGAAACACCATGTCCAATTCTTGTTTGACTGGTGAAAGCCAGCTGGATTAGCTGTCATAACACTCCTGGAACATCCCAATTAAAATCAAAGCAATCACCATCTCAGAGAGAGAGAGAGACGCATTGTAAGATTGAGAGTCTGTTTGAGGCTAAACGTTATAATAACACAGAGCCGAATGATTTCTAAAGCCTGTCACACACTGATTTTATACATAGGAAAAGTTTGATGAATAGAGTATTGTGAGAGCGAGGCAACTCTTGAGCGCCCGCTGCACTATTACTGAGAGCTTTACTGGGGGATTAGAGAAAGACAGACGCATTTATTCCTTTAGTACGTCAAAGTATGAATAATTTACACAGTGGGGATCTCTTCAGCCTCTCACTTTAAGCCGTGATAGTGTTTTATTTTGTATGTTTTCTGTCAGAAGTAATCTGGCATCTGGGATGGTATGTAGAGCGGAGTTGTGGCTGGGCCTGGTAATGGAAGCAAGGCAAACGGAGTTCACATGATCCTTGTTTGATGTGACGTCTGTTGTTGCTGTTAATTATCTCTGCTTATGCTTCTGACCATTTCACTACAATTTCACATGTTACTTCTCGCACACACACACACACACGTGCACACACGCACACACGCACGCACGCACACAACTACACTCACACACTGCATTTAATCTCCATTTCTTTCTTTATGTTTTGACGATCATGGACTTAGACCCGCACTCACACCAAACACAAACACACAAAAAGGTATTAATCCTTTGAGGGGGTCTCAAAAGAGAGCTTTGTAAAGATTATTCCCACCACAGGGAGGCTTCCCAGGGCAGCACTGTTTGTGGTGCCGATGTTGCTGAAGCGTTTAAGGTTTAAACCCCTCACCTTTCCATGCACACACAAACATCCAACTTTTTCTATCTCTCTCACTCTCTCATCGTTTATCAGTTGTCAAATGCAATCCATTTAGCATTTGTATAGCCGGGCATTGTTTAACATAAATCGAAGCAACTTTAATCAACAGCAAAACAAATGCACAAGCCTCTCTCTCTTTCTGGGTAATTAGTTGGGGGACTTTGGCTTATCTGTTTTCATAGGACCTCCAGGCCCAGTAATAGGATAATTAAATTCAATACAATCACATCATTGCATGTTACTTCCTCTTAGGTTTAAAGGTCTGATGTTATAGGGCCTGATAGAGTTCAAGACACTAATTTGAAGTAAACTTGCGGTAAAAGCTCATTGTCTTTTGTGTTGTTATTGTTTGTCAGCAGGTAATAAATTACTTATTTTGTTTGTACATCACAGGCTAGCCAGCTGCAATGATAGTCATATGCGTGCTAGAGAGAAACATTGTAATGTAAGGCATGTTTTATTTTTATTATTATGTTTGAGCCCCAAAACAGCTCAAAATCATTGTGCAGATGTAAGACTGAGAAAACAGTTTGCTATACATGCTTTATCGAGGTTGATTTACTGATTTGAGTTTGTTGCACACCCAATCACAGTGGATTTAAAATGTCATTCCTAAAAAGTGTGGGAGAAATAATGTCTGTAGTGTTTTAGTTTATTTTACATCATTGCTGCAAACCATGACTCCACTGAAGAGTTGGACATTTACAATGTCTTTATTATTTTCATCAAAAAAGATATTTGGTAGGAAAAGAAAATATTTCACAAAATTTCTTCATTATTATCTTGGATATGTAGTATTAAATATCATAACTAAAAAAAAAAAAAGAAAAAGAGAGCATTGGTAACTTTTGACCAGCCAAACAGTTTCCAGTTGAAAAGAAATTGTAAGCATGCTAAGGGTATTTTGTCCCTTTTCCAGCACTCACAAGGAAGAACACACCCAGGCACATGCAGACATAGACACACACTAAATATCTGTTCTGCATGGTTCCTAACAGGGAGTGTTAATATGTTAATGGGTGATTCCACCAGCAGTACGACTCCATTTCCTCTGTCTGTGAACCGTGACATGGATGATTCACACCCTGTTTTCCCTCTTTGCCAGCCTTCCTTTTCACATCCTCCACCTTTCCACACAGACGAAACACACTCAGTCACACACAAGACATCTCCACCATTCTTCCAGCCCTCTTCACCTCCCTATTTAACACATGACTGCCTGGCTGATTCACATAGTACAGATCTATTCTGACACCCCCATACTCTCTCCTCCTTTCAATCTGTACCGTTCCATCTTTCCCTCATTCCAAACCCATTTCCACTAGGCCTACACCACCTGTACGTGACTGTTGTATGGCTAACAGCTTACTAAGAAATTAGTGATAAGGTTAAAGGTTAAAGGTTGTGGTTCCAGACTGAAGAGCTGGGAGCAATATCTTTTTTACATTCACCTTAATATTTTTGTTGTTGAGGTAATATACAGTACATGGACACTACATTCAAAAAAGTGAAGTGGTGGCAGATGTTGTTGGTGTACCTTCTATTAAATAATAATTTAAATAGCTATTTAAATGGGTGATTTGTAAAGGAAAATTTGTTAGTGTTTAGGAAATCAGAATAAAAAAATATATTTTGATTTTGAAAATATATTGTTGGGGTATTTCTTTCTTTTCTTGACACGGCTGCAGGAAGCAAAGTTTATGGAGACATTCAATAACAGGAAAACAGATGGGAAGGGCACAGACAGTCGGCGGAGCCATGGCTCGAACCTCAGCTGCCAGGAGAGATGAACACTCCAGAGTCAGGAGTCCAGAACGCTACTCTGACACTGTCTCTTTCCAAAAGAAATACATTATAGCATTTAGTAGGGATTTGTCCCAGACCCTCATTTTTTGGGTGGAGACAAAACCTGAACATGCTATAAAAAAATTGGTTTTGTCACAGTGATTTTTTGCATCAAAATAATGTAATTGGAGCGGCTTTCAAATTTACATTTGACATCTGATTCATTTAGCAGACGCTCTTATCCAGAGCAATTTACAATGAGTTTGATACATTTAGGATAAAACACGTGAAACAACCACAATTTTGTAGTAAGAGCATTAAACATTTGAAACAGAAAATTGGCAAAAACAGTGCTAGAGAAGAATCATACAGTAGTCCTGCGAAGCCCAACAGTGCATTTACCTGCACACCCAACTCCTGTACCATGCTTTTATCAAATCTATGTGGGATTAAGCATGTGGGATTATTTATTTTTTTCAGATGTTCCTCCTTTCCCAATTCCCTCACTAATCCTGCCTTGTCTGCAGCTCCGCAAGTCCTTGTACAGATCTGTGGGATGACGAGGTGTGTGCACATGTTTCATCCAACCACATGTTGCCAAAAATTACTTGTGGTTGGAGTTTGGCATTTACAACTGTATACTGTAGATTTTACAATAAAGACTGCAAAGATGAGGACTGGGTTCCATTGTTTGGTGAGGAGTCTAATGAAGATGACTGGGAACAAGAGGAGGGCTACTAGAGCAGTGTTGTAGTCAAGACCACCTAACGTGAGACCAAGACAAGACCAAGACCAGAGTGTATCGAGACCGAGACAAGAACAAGTCTTTTTAGGAGCCGAGACCAAGACCGAGGGAGGGCTAGACCGAGTCAAGACCAAGACCAGCGCCACACACTACATGACACAATGTGAAAAAAAATGTGAAACATTATCAAAAGAGCTTACCAAATTGATCTGAAAGATCCACATTTCCATAAAAACATATAGGTATTAAACACTGAAAGCTGAAATAAACTTAACCATCTTTATTCAATACTCCTGGGTGACTTCCATCATTTAGTACAGAATGTAAAACAATTATTTATTGTTCATCACTAATGTCTTCACTTTTCTCCGCCTTTTATAAACAATACATAGAGTTATGTTGTTTTTAAACCAACAACAATCCTTTTTTTTCAAAACCACATAGGTAAATGTGTAAAACAATGCCAAATATTCAACATTTAAAATGCAGAAAAGCTGTGTATTGTAATGAATACAGTAATTATATGTGAAATGTTGATGTTTAGGAACAACCATTTTAAGTAAGAGCCTTATAGCTTTTATGTGTAATCAAAGCAACAAAATATATCTAATACAAAGAGGTCAGAAAGTCAGTGGCCTAACTGCATGTGATTTATGAAAGTACAAAATTGATTTAATTGGGAGCAGTTTCATCAAAAAGTAAACACAATATGAATCAATGGTGTTTTGGCCATCACATTTTTCAAATAGGTAAACAAGGAAGTTAAATGATTGATATGGTATAAGCCAGAGAGAGTGTGCAGGTAAAAAGTTAAATATTTGATCTGCAACTGTATGTTGGAACTTAAAAATTTGCTCTCTGAAAGCAACGTGCCATGTGCCATACAATAACCTACTTAATTTAGTAATTTCTCATATAAGTTGAGGCGCATTACTCAGTCTTCACTCTCTGCTCATATCTCTATGTTAGCTCTCTCACCCAAATGAGGGAGCATCACCTCGGCGCGTAGCTTAATGTCGGGAGCTGTATGCAGCTGACATTAGCTAATGTTGATGTAACCTAACATTAGCTACACACGCGCAGCAGTTTGTCTACATTACTCATCGATGAAATAAGACTATGGTGGGACAAAAATTTGCTTTGGAGCAAGAGCATTGATAAGAGGACTCGTTAACATCGAGGGCATACAATATCGATTGTTCATAAAACTTAGATCCCAGAGCCGTATATAAAGAGGGCTTTATATATGGCTCTGTTAGAACCGGTTCTCGATTGGAAGGCATGTTGCTAACGTTAGCTAGATAGCTTTTCTAAAATCACTGTTACACAGCTTACCTTTGTGCTTCCTTTCTAAATGATGATAAAAATTTGACGTAGTCCCCACCGTCTCAGAAATCGAGGCACTGCAGTATTTACAAGAAGCTGTATGCTTTCTTCTGGATGTTGTTTTACAAATACATTCTTTATGATTTTGTAGCCGAATTGTATTACTGAAGATTTTGCAGACATCTTCTCCCACTCCCAGACAACCACAGCTACATTTTTTGGGAATGCGAGTGAAAGGGGGCAGGGATGGGTGACAGCGGTAACAAAAATACATAATTAGCTATCACGGATTTGAATCAGTACATTTTACATCCAATAAAAGCAAGGATGTAAACAAAAAAATTGACAATATACTGGCAATTTAGTAATATTTCCACAGTTATGGTCTTGACTGGTCTTGAAAAATCGAGACCGAGACGAGACCGAGACCATCAAAATTGGTCTCGAGCCCGGTCTCGAGACCAAGACCGGTCTCGAGCACTACAACACTACTACTTAGATTTATGTTCCCCCTATGTTTGTGTGATATATGTAACCTGATGGGTTTCTTTTTCTATCCCATGAAGACAATTTTATATAAAATTATGACTTTGTAAGACAAAGTCTTCATAACTGCTGTGGTTGTTTTTGTAAGCACACAAGTTGTGGTGCACTTCAGAATCCACTGTGCATAGAGATGCTTCTTGAGATTGGGTTGAATGAATACTTGCATGATGCAATGGATCATGCACATTCCCCAGAAATCAATGTGCCTTATTTTCTGGGTCAACATCAAGTAATGTATGAAGATGCCATTGTTGGCCAACATGCGTCCATCACCTACATTGAGAACTTGAGCTTGCTACATTTCTTCAGCGTCCTATAAACACATGCACATACAAAGATGAGACTGGTTCAGAGTGTGATGTTTTTCCACCATTTGAAGATGATTTCCAGGGGAACAGTGACTATGTTGGAATGGTTGAGATATCTATACTGCCACTGAATATTCTCTCTAAATTAGATACATTTTTCATTTGTTAAGACTTGCTGTGTTTGTCCTACCATCTCATTGGCCTGCCTATATTTTTTTCCAGCCCTAAATCACACGAAATACGTTCTTAGGGAACTATTTTGTAAATCCGAAATATGTTAAATATGAACGTATGAGAGAGTCAATTACGTTTGTAGTGAACTAAATTTAACACTCGAATAACGTTAAATATGAACATATGAAAATCATGACGTAGCATGTGAATAGCGTAGTTTTTGATAGGGTGGAGGTCGGGGATGGTGGATGGGCGTATAAATCTGCGACTTGCATGCCAGTGTTCGTGAGTTCAAATCCAGACTGGCACTTTGTGCGTGTTTTGTTCTACATCGCATGCGTCATGCAGACAGACGGTTGTCGTTTTTTTTCAATGTTAACCCTAACCTTAATCCTAACCTTAACCTCAGTAATGTCATATCTAACCTTAACTGTTAGTAACCTAATGCCTAACCTTAACCGTTAGTAACCTCATGCCTAACCTTAACCGTTAGTATCCTCTTAACTAACCTTAACTTTGAAAGTTGCAATATAATTTCGAACGCTATGGAATGTGTGGAATGTTCTCGCATAAATCCGCTAAACGAAATGTACCGGAGCAACGTAATTGAAGTACAAATATAGCCTAATTACGAAACGTGCAGTTCAAACGTAAAAAACACTAAATATGTTGGCATATAACATAATTCAGGTGTTCAAAATAGTTTCCTGAGAACGTAATTTGCGAGAAATTCTGAGATGTACGGTTGTTTTTGTACAGTTGATGAAAATGGGAATGGTGGCCAGTTCAACATTCTTCATGGTACATGTTACACACTGTGTTGACCCAATCAATGAGGTTTGGCAAGAGAAAAGGACTGAAATCTTTGATGACCTGCGTAAAAAGGATGGTGTTGTAGTCCTAGGTGAAAATTAGATTTTGATCTATCAATTAGCTTGTCATCGAAAATATAATGTTTTGTAATAAAGTTTGTAATATATTTTGTACTGTCTTTATTCCAAACTTTTATAATCTTTGATTGCTGAATTTATTTTTTGTTTGTTGTTCCTTCTAACTGATAGCAGATTGGACTCCCCAGGTACATTTAAGTCTTTGTCCCATATGATGTGGCACTACATACCATAACAGTACCAATTTTACTGACTGTGGCAGGTCATTGTGCACAGACCCAGAGAAATTAAAGTACAAAGACTCTGGTATTCTTCATTCCCTTAAATGTGGCATGGTCCCAAATATCAGGGCCAGGAACTGCAATGCGGTTTGTATTGATAACAACTAACATATTGATAATGTATTAACAGTCGTGGTCAAAAGTTTATAAATTGGATCAAGGATTGGTCTCCACAAAGTTTGCTGCTGCAGTGTTCTTATATCTTTTTGTCTGTAGTTACTATAATAAAGTATAATTCCAAGCATTCCCTAAGTGTCAACAGCTTTTATTGACAATTACATTAAGTTGATGCAGAGTCAATATTTGCAGTGATGACCCTTCTTTTTCAAGACCTCTGCAAGCCACCCTGGCATGCTTTCAATTAACTTCTGGGCCACATCTTGACTGATGGCAGCCCATTCTTGCATGATCATTGCTTGTAGTTTATCAGATTTTCTGGGTTTTTGATTGTCCACCCACCCCTTGAAGATTGACCACAAATTCTCAATCGGACTGTGGTCTGGGAAGTTTCCTAGTCATGGACCCAACATTTTTGTGTTTTGTTCCCAGAGCCACTTAGTTATCACTTTTGCCTTATGGCAAGGCCTTAAGGCAAGCTCCATCATGCCGAAAAGACATTGGTCATCACCATATTGTTATTGGATGGTTGGGAGAAGTTGCTGAGGATATGTTGGTTCCATTATTTATTCATGGCTGTGTTCTTAGGGAAAATTGTGAGTGAGCCCACTTCCTTGGCTGAGAAGCAACTCTGCACTCTCAGGGCCCTAGTTTAACGATCTGTATCAAACGCGAAAAGCAAGTGACATTGTGGGAGGGTCCTGGGCGCTGTTGCTATTTTACCGGCGGGATAAATGACTCTTGTGCCCGACCCAAATCTAAAATGGGTAGGTCGAAAGTAGCTTCATTAGTCATAGGTGTGGTTTGGGCGTAACGCGCAATAACCCAATCAGAGCGTCATCTCACATTCCCTTTAAGAGCAGGCGCGCTTGTTCCATGGCGGATTGCTATTATAACGGCAGATTGCTATTGATTTTTTCTTTTTACAAAATGTAAATAAAGAAATGTCACAAGACATAGCCTACTTTCCAATGTTTTGGACTCACTCTCACTAAATCACGAGGTTATGAATGCATGGTAATATTTTTGCAATGTAGTCTAACATTAGACCGAGATTATTCTTCTGTCAAATAAGCTTTCCTCTCCCGTTCTTTATTTCTGGGCATTTGGGTGAAGTTGCAACGGCAAATGCATTTCAACATCACATCTCCAGAACTCCTCTAATATTTCCTAATTAATGTCTTCAACACATCCATGATTAATGGAAATGTTGCGTAAAACACAACAAGCCACAAAGAATGCTGCGACTTGAGTAGGGTACCTGTTCTATCCAAACACCTGACGCTCATTTTCAGTGTACCAAATGTTCGTTCAATTAGGCTACACTGCATGATTGTGTGTGTTTGGATTAAACAGCATTTTGTGCACTCGCTGGCATCATAAAATATGTCATCATTAACCATGTCTTTAACGGATAGCCGTTGTCCCCTTCACAGCCACCCATCCAATGGGGGAATCCTCATGGCAAAGTTACCATGAATGAGTCATGAGTTATTCGCAAAGACATGGGTGATTTTACTATTAGCATTGCAAATGACTTGTATGTTGATTGAATGTGTTCCCTTGAGGTTGATGTATATCAGTGCAAATTATTCATTCTGAATAATTTGAGTAAATGTGTACACTAGATGTATACCTATTTTTTCACATTTTTGGACACCACAATGACTTCCCTCGTGTGGTAATATTATTCCTTCTAATTACGTATTGCAATAACAAAGAACTGCTGCATTTGTGTAGATGAGAGGAGCAAAGTGTATGCGCGTTGTGCACACGCTATACATTATGATTAGGCATGCGCCCTAAAAAATGGCATATGAATAACAGGCCACTGACTTTTAACCAGGTTTTTCCTGGTCAGTGGCGGAATTGTTTTCGGGAACTGCAAGATAACACCAGTTTGCGCCCGAACACGCCTATTTTTTTTGCTGAACCGCCCAACGAACGCAAGTTTATTCCCTAATTTACCGACGCGCGTCTGTGGAGGGAAAAGTCCTATATCCGTCGGGTGCAAGATAGGAATAATACATGCGTTTGTGTAAAAAGTCAATTGTGGTGGGTTTAAGATGCTTTACTATTGGCATGACAAAGGAATAATGGTACTGCTCACCTTGTCTTCTATGGGCAAGGTATTTTCCGGGTAGCCCAAACAATCAAAGAGGTGATTCATCAGAGAAAATAACTTTACCCCAGTCCCAAGAATTCCAGTCCCTGTACCTTTTGCAGAATATCAGTATATCCCTGATGATTTTCCTGGAGAGAAGTGGCTTCTTTGCTACACTTCTTGACACCAGACCTTTCTCCAAAAGTCTTCGCCTCACTGTGTGTGCCGATGCACTCACACCTACCTGCTGCCATTCCTGAGCAAGCTCTGCACTTGTGGTGCCTCGATCCCGCAGCTGAATCAACTTTAGGAGACGGTCCTGGTGCTTGCTGGACTTTTTTGTACACCCTGATGCCTTCACAACATTTTAACCTCTCCTTTAAATTCTTAATAATCCAATAAATTGCCTGTGAAGACCATTTTGTGCAAAGCAATGATGACATCATGTGTTTCCTTGCTGGTAACAATGGTTTAACACTAGAACTGCCAAACGCTGACGCCATTTGGCGTTTGAGTTTGTAATAAAAATTAATGTGATTTATTCATTCACTGCGCTTAAAAAGTTTTTTTTTGGTTATACATGTATTGCTTGGATTAGGCTGCTCTATGTATCCTCACAGGCCAGTATCTGTACCAATTATACTTACTCTGACTACTTCACCCTAGAACGCGGGACAAGACAGGACTGCCCCCTTTCTCCCCTTCTCTTTGCCATCACTATTGAGCCCCGGTGGTCTTACAGGCCTCACTCGCTTTCCAGGGTGTCTTACGGGAGGGAATCGAACATGACTTGCTGCTATATGTACACAATCCAACAACGTCTTTACCAACTATTCTGTCACATCCTGCCCTAGTTGGGTAGGATGTGTCTGTTATTTCTGTTCTTGGTGTGACTTTTTTGCCCTTTCCTAGTGTTTGGTTTTCTTGTTTGTTGTCTCCTAGCCCCCCCTTGTGATATTTCTGTGTTTTTGCATTCCCTGTTGTATTCCCTGTTATTGTAGCCACGCCTCTTTTCTTGGTCTAGGCAATCCGATCTCCTGGGTGTTCTTATTAGTTTGTTCTCTGTATCAGCTTGATTAGACTATGGGCTTCAGCTTTGTGTTATTATTGATTTCCTTCAGCCTTGTGTTTTCTGCCTCTATTTAATGTGCCCAGACTAAGAGGAGAGTGCTGAAGCATTGTGGGTTTTTCTCCCTGTCGCTGTGTGTTCCTGTGTTCCGCG
>JACXGM010025286.1:0-15373 GCA_016801145.1 Umbra pygmaea | reverse complement strand
ATGATTAGGTTAATAGCTCGTTTAGAGACCCTTTTCATGATATGCTAATTCTTTGAGATAGGAATTTTGGGTTTTCATGAGCTGTATGCCAAAATCATCAGTATTAAAACAATAAATGACCTGAAATATTTCAGTTGGTGTGCAATGAATCTAAAATATATGAAAGTTTAATTTTTATCATTACATTATGAAAAATAATGAACTTTATCACAATATGCTAATTTCTTGAGAAGGACATGTACTGTAGGCTCAGTGTACATGTACATTGTTTTTATAAACATTCAACATTTCAGGTTCCGATTTTGGTATAAGTTTAACTTCATTTGGCATTTTCTAATGGGTACAATAACGGCTCGTCAATAATGGTTGATCAGGTTGCAATATCTATGCAGAATCACACATTTCTGTTTCACACCAGAACACTGTAACAGTTGCACATTATAAGTGGACAATAGAAAAATAGCCTATAGCCACCCCTAATTTTTTTTCCCATGTAACTTCAATCAAGTAATTCGGTAACTATTAAAACCTAGGTAGAGCAAAGGCGAAGTAATAGGCCCACGTCAACAAAACACTTGAAGGTCTCCGAAAGTCGGCTAGTCTTTGACGAAAGCAGCCTGAATGCATTACGTGCACAATAGCTTTTGCTGCATGCACTAGGCTACATGACGGGCGTTTAAAGCGAGTTCATTTTCTCCACTAGAAAAAAACATAGGAGGTTGTATCCACCTGAGCCACTTCTGTCAGTTGGAAGCCTACGAATTATCTTCTACTACAGCCGAAACATCAGCATCGCGTCAGGTGTATAGCAACCCTTTGGAATCTGCACATAACACTCCGGAATCATCTGCGCGCACGGTAAATGTCGCTATGAAATAATTTTAACTCATGTCGTTACTTAGAGTTGGATCTAATGTGGTCTATTTAGATTGTATGCTTAATTTTGACATACCTTGCTTACCCTAAAAGTTGTGATTTAGCTCCCTGCACTCATATGCGTAAGTTAATTTTTCAATTTCTTGAGATCTTAGCCATTCCAGGCAGACCTTTTTAATTACTGTTAAGCTATATGATTGCTGTTACGTGATCAAATACTGATAGAGTGTTAGCCAATTACTCAAAAATAATACTTATTTTGCATTGAGTTATTATGCTGTCTTTGCTCAGTTGCTTAAAGTAGTAAGGTATATAATTTCTTAGTCAAAATATTATCGACACAATCAATTTGATTAAATCAAAGCATAAGTTTTACAGACTTGACCGTGCTGAGCGATTTAGTATAGCCTCAGACCGATATCCAGTGGGTTATCTGCGTGGTCTATGCATTTTTTAGGGGAAAACGGCACCCTGTGATTGGAATCTTAAAGAAATTGATGGTGCAGCTTCAGATTAGACGCGGTATTATAAGAATCCTGCATCTTTGCTATTATTGTAGATGTGTTAATTTCGTAGATTCGTCATTAGGCCTAAACGTTTTAAACTATCAATAGTTTTAATGTCTTAAATCCAGTGTGCAGGTCTTATATTTTTTGTGTTAAACAATCTTATTTTAGTCTACGCACTGGTGTCAACACACCAAGAGAGATTACTTCACGTAAACCGTCTGGAAGACAAAACTACTTTGTCACTATAGCTCTCTCCCTTCAGCAAATTGTCGCCCTCCTCTCGCTCTCTTAATTCTCATTTCTCACTCTTTCATTTCACCACTAACCCCGCCCTCCTCCAGTGGGATAAGGGGTATTGGTGGCCTATGAATGGGGCCGAGCGTGCTCCCCACTCACCACACCTGCCTCTGTGCCCGTGGGGACTATGCGTTTTACAACCGTGAATGCACTGGCCGGTGGTTTGCGAGAACAGGGAAGGGGGCGGAGCGACAGCAGGGGGTCGGGCCATGCCCCCTCCATTCCGCATCGCTGTGCTGGGTGCGCAGGGTGTGGGCAAGACTGCCATTGTGCAACGCTTCCTCCACGATGACTACAGCGAGGTGCCCGTACCAGCCTCCAGCCATGCCCGCCGCGTCCACCTGTCGGCTGCGGTGCTTAATGGCCACGTGCATGACCTGCAGATCACCGACTACCCAGCCATCAGCAGCTTCCCGGGCAGCTCGCTGCAGGTACTGGCCCTGAAGAAGACATTATAGTGACGTGTGTGGCAGCTTGTATTGAGATGAAAGCTCCCTGTAATATCAAGACATCAGGAGAATACACCTGTCAGTGGGTTATTGTTTATAGTCTGAAGTCCTACATTCTATGCTTTTATCCACATTTGCATAACACAGACATTTGCAACACACACCCCACACATTGACAGGCAATTTTGTCATTTGAGTAGAAAAAAAGACAATCTGCTTTCCGTATTCACAGAGGATGTCACATGAAAGGAAGGAAACTGTTTAATCTCTCTGCAAGTATAACTGTGATATCCTCAGATTAATATATATATGTATATACAGTATAATACATAGCACAGCTATTCTGAAAAAACAAATGGTTATAGGAATAGTTATGACCAGAGCATACAACTAAACAGTGTTGGGTAAAGCTACTTCTCAGTTACATTCCAGTTACATTCCTATTACATGTTGAGTTCACAAGTTTTGGGAAGTCCCTAATTAAGACAAAATAATCAGGTAAATGGAGTTCACATCGTAAAAGTAACATATAAAACAAATAGAGAGAGTAAAGAAAATATCAATCATGGTCACCAGTAAGATATGAACTCCATTTACCTGATCATTTTGGCTTAATTAGGGACATCTCAAAACTTGCGAACTCAACAAGTAACTGGAATGTAACTGTACAAGCTACTTTACCCAGCACTGCAACTAAAGCAGCCTTCTTTCATAATGTCACGTAAAAATCCACCACACACAGCAGACATTTGTCTAATTTTACAGTCACAAAACACACCTACATTGTTGCTTGAAAGTTTTTTCGAACCGTTATGTTCTATATTTCTGCATAAATATTACCTAAAATATCATCAGATTTCAAGTATGTGAACCTTTGCTTACAGTGTCTGGTGTGACCAGCAATAACTACAACTAAACGTTTCTGGTAAATATTGATCAGTCCTGCACATCAGCTTGGAGTTTACCCATTCCTCTGACCAGAACTCCACCAATCCACAGTAAGAGATGGTTTAGAGATTGTTTTGTGAACTTTTTGACGAGCATAAACAACTCTCTTTGTTTTATTGAGATCATCAGAAGTCTACTTTGATCGTGTCATGTTACTTCCACAAACATGTTGTGAAGATCAGACTTTGATAGACCCCTGTTCTTTATATATAACAAGATGTCCACTCACACCTGATTATCATCCAATTGATTGAGAACACCTGATTCTAATTTTACTTTCAAATTAGCTGCTTCTCCTAGAAGTTGCCATTCACAGATATTTAATAAGGAATCCTTGTCTTAAATAAATATATTTTTGTCTCATTTGTTTAATTCAGTTCTCTTTATCTACTTTTAAAACTAGTGTGAAAATCTGATAATGTTTTAGGTCATATTTATGCAGAAATATAAATAATTCTAAAGGTTCAGAGACTTATAAGCACCACTGTTCATGAAACTGTTAAATAGACCCAATGCTGTAACTCTCTTTAAATGTGTTTTATTAAAAGAAAATACATTTTGTTATTGATATTGCTTGAAAACCAAATCATTAAACACAGTTTTGGGAATTAATTGAATGAAACTTTCAAACTCAATTCATAATTTATAAGTTAATAATGGTTTTCATTTCCACTGATGAGAAAAGCTTGCGGTGTTTCTGAAAAGCCATGCAAGGCTCTAGCTTGAAAACAATATTTCTCACAATGAGAGGCCAATCATAAAGAGGATATTAAATTACTAAAACATTGAATTCAATAAGACAGCCGATTGATTTTTGGTCCTATTGATCCAACAGTAGTAACTATGTTACTAAATGATATTTAGAATGTGTATGAAAGCTGTGTGGATGCCTACAGGACAGATATTATATGTTGTGACTATTCCATTCAAATTTATAAAAATATATTAATCATGTAAATACAAATACATAATTCCTTGTTACATTCAACATTTTTTAAATATATTATTTACACTCACCTAAAGGATTATTAGGAACACCATACTAATACTGTGTTTGACCCCCTTTCGCCTTCAGAACTGCCTTAATTCTACGTGGCATTGATTCGACAAAGTGCTAAAAGCATTCTTTAGAAATGTTGGCCCATATTGATAGGATAGCATCTTGCAGTTGATGGAGATTTGTGGGATGCACATCCTGGGCACGGAACTCCCGTTCCACCACATCCCAAAGATGCTCTATTAGGTTGAGATCTGGTGACTGTGCAGGCCATTTTAGTACAGTGAAATGGCCTGCACAGTCATGTTCAAGAAACCAATTTGAAATTATTCGAGCTTTGTGACATGGTGCATTATCTTGCTGGAAGTAGCCATCAGAGGATGGGTACATGGTGGCCATAAAGGGATGGACATGGACCATGTCCATCCCTTTATGGCCACCATGTACCCATCCTCTGATGGCTACCATGTACCCATCCCATCCTCTGATGACATGGTCAGAAACAATGCTCAGGTAGGCCGTGGCATTTAAACGATGCGCAATAGGCACTAAGGGCCCTAAAGTGTGCCAAGAAAACATCCCCCAAACCATTACACCACCACCACCAGCCTGCATAGTGGTAACAAGGCATGATGGATCCATGTTCTCATTCTGTATACGCCAAATTCTGACTCTGCCATCTGAATGTCTCAACAGAAATCGAGACTCATCAGACCAGGCAGCATTTTTCCAGTCTTCAACTGTCCAATTTTGGTGTGCTCTGGCAAATTGTAGCCTCTTTTTTCTATTTGTAGTGGAGATGAGTGGTAACCGGTGGGGTCTTCTGCTGTTTTAGCCGATCCGCCTCAAGGTTGTGTGTGTTTTGGCTTCACAAATGCTTTGCTGCATACCTCGGTTGTAACAAGTGGTTATTTCAGACAAAGTTGCCCTTCTATCAGCTTGAAGCAGTCGGCCCATTCTCTTCTGACCTCTAACATCAACAAGGCATTTTCGCCCACAGTACTGCCGCATACTGAATGTTTTTCCCTTTTCACACCATTCTTTGTAAACCCTAGAAAGGGTTGTGTGTGAAAATCCCAGTAACTGAGCAGATTGTGAAATACTCTAGCCCGTCTGGCACCAAAAACCATGCCACGCTCAAAATTGCTTAAATCACCTTTCTTTCCCATTGCGACATTCAGTTTGGAGTTCAGGAGATTGTCTTGACCAGGACCATACCCCTAAATGCATGGAAGCAACTGCCATATGATTGGTTGAGTAGATCATTGCATTAAGGAGGAATTTAACGGGTGTTCCTAATAATCCTTTAGATGAGTGTATATGACCATACAAAGGAAACGTTAAGCTCTGTTATTATTTCTTGATAGATACTCTCTTTACATTTGACATTTACAAATTCTTTTCCAGAGAAACTTACAGGAGCAATTAGAGCCTTGTCTTGCTCCAGGAAAAACCAATTGATTTTTCACCTTGTCAGCTCTGGGAAGATCAGGCAACCTTTGGGTTACTGGTCAGATACTTTACGTTCTAGGTTACCTTCCCCCCCCAATCTTCTCACTTTCTGTCTTCTTTCTTCTCCATCCTACTCTTGTACAATTGTCTTTCTGTCTCTTCTTCTCTATGTTCCCCTTTCACCACTTTCGTTCCATCCTCCTGCCTCCTTTAGGAGTGGACCGACACCTGCTGCCGTGGCATCCGCAGTGCCCACGTCTACATCCTGGTCTATGACATCTGCTGCTTCCACAGCTTTGAGTACATCAAGACCATCCGGCAGCAGATTCTAGAGACCAGGTGAGGACCTCGCCTGCATGCCAAATAGGGCTCCACTTGGGTGGGCCCTGGCTCTTTGAACTCAGCTGCAATTACAGCTCGCTATGCCTGCACCGCCATCGGTAATCAGTAGTCACCAAATGCACGTAGAATGTTTATTTCACATACACTGAGTGGCTCACTCTGTCAAAGTCAATTATTCAATATATAGTATATTAGATGTATGAGGTGGATACCAATAGAACTAACAGGATACAAGCTGTAGGGCACTGGCCAAAACAGAATGCCATGTTGTGTCAATGGCTTTTGCTCTGAAAGGAATGTAGATCAAAACACAAGATACTTTTTAAATAAACCACTCCAATTGGACCTCCATTTAAGAAGCCATACATCTCATGTCAGTAGTGCATGCTTGCTTTTTAGGTCAATAAATCTCTCCCAAACCAGGCAGCTGCTAAACCAATTCTGTGTCATATAATTAGTCAAAGCAATTTGCCCAAACCATGCCTCTGGGGAACCCAGGCAGCTTTAATCAGACACACTTATGGGTCCTAATAATAGGATTGGGAAAAAAGGCTGGTTTGTCTTAGGCTGATGCCAGTGTGGGCCAGTGATGTAAGGTGACGTTTTGGAGTGACGTACAGTGCGTGTGGTACGTGTGCCCGTCTCTGAAGTGGTGATTAATTCTGAGTGCAATTAGATTGCGTCAACAGTCAGCTCGCTACCACGTGTCGTTGTGATGCAGCTGACAACCTTGATGGCCAACAAGCGTTTGATTTACAGTGAAGGCAGCTTCGCACCGACAGCCCTCTCGCAAAAGTCCTTAAGGCTTTCATTTGAATCCACAAAATGTGTGTTGCTTTTTTTGACACTGGGACGTCAATGTGAAGTCACAGCTGTGTCAGAGGGGGCAGTAGGGCGGGTGTCTGAGTTTACCAGACATCTCCAGCAATGTTGGATGGGAGGTGTGGTCACATCAGCTTGTGGGAAGCGTAAGGCCATCAGTCAGTGGCCAATCTGACAGCTTCCCGTTGCCAAGCTTCTGGTTAGTGACAGCCTCTACATTCACACCCAACCATCACAAAGGGTGGAATTGCAGAGTTAAAATTATGCAAATTTTTGGGTTGGATTTACAATTTCTCAGCAAAAGTTTTTG
Source organism: Umbra pygmaea (assembly GCA_016801145.1). Classification (NCBI taxonomy): domain Eukaryota; kingdom Metazoa; phylum Chordata; class Actinopteri; order Esociformes; family Umbridae; genus Umbra; species Umbra pygmaea. Next base: position 8,371 of record JACXGM010025286.1, on the reverse strand, counting down.
CATTGCAAGTGAAATTGAAGCAGAATGTTATATTATTTTGATATCAATATGAAAGCAGCACATTATCTCACTCTCACTTTATTTGTGTTGGTAGTCAAACAGGACAATATAAAACCTTACCATTAGCTTTAAAGGACCTGATGGTTGAGGACCAGCTATTTAGGAAATATTGAACTGTCATAAAAACATCTTCAGGAGAAAAGAAAAAGACAGACGCTAAACACAGAGGTCTGGGGACACCCTGGTTCTGACTCAGAGGCCCATGACAGCTTGTCACCAAACCTGCTGCTCTTGCCTGAACAGATGCATTAGCCAGGCCCAGTGGAGCAAAGCAGGAGAGGAAGGGTTATCCACTCAGCTTCAACAGAGACTAGATACTACTATACATTCATATTATACACACACAATGAACACTCGTCTTACACAGCCAAGGTGTCAAACCAAGCTTTGTCAGAGGCAGCAGCAGGTTACATTGAGAAGAAGAGGCACCGTGGGGTTCTCTTTACTCAACTCAAATTCTGTGTCAAGGAGCACTTCTGTCCGTATATTGGCAGAGTTAAGAGACGCTTGTGTTAAATTGTCTATATTGAATGTCCGGGTTTTTGGACATGAATAAATCCAAACAGAAACAGCTATTAATCCTTTGCCTACAAAGACTTCTTGGCCAGAGTTACCAGGGCAACTACAACAGCGCAAACATCTTCAGGGCATTTGTCCTCTACATTGGTTGTGAAGGTTAAAATCATCAGTCAAACATTTAAATATATTCTTGCTTTTGTTATGCAATGTTTCTATCACTAAAGTCATCGCCTCTTGATTTGCTATTTCTATAAAACTAATCTATTGGATTGTTTTACGATGGTCAAACACTGGATTATTTTATTATTTTTTACCAGGTTAGTTACGGAAAACACATACCCTAGCTTTCTCTAACTTGTTCCTATGCCTTAATTTTCAGTGTGTTTTCATCTATGTATTCTCCAGAGTGGTGGGAACAGTTGACACACCCATCTTGATTGTGGGGAATAAGCGTGACCTGCACCGTGGACGTGTCATCCCCCGTCATAACGTGTCCAACCTGGTGAGGAAGAATTGGAAGTGCGGCTACGTGGAGTGTTCGGCCAAGTTCAACTGGCACGTGCTGCTGCTTTTCGGGGAGGCTCTGCGAAGTGTCGGCTGTGCCAGCTGCAAACACGTTCATGCCACCATACGTTTTCAACGGGCACTGAGGAATGATCGTTGTGTGGTCATGTGATTTACTGCTTTGTGGGCAGGCACAGGTGCCATTCAGGCCCACTGGGACATGAAAACTTCCAATGACTAACTAAAAACTATTAATGGAGCGGCGGGACTAGACACATTTTGTGACATGACCAACCGATCTGTCTTTGATATTTTATTGACTTGGAGGCAGCTAATTTAACCAATTCCCATGGCTGTACAATTTTAAACTTGTCCACTAACTAGCTGGTAGTCATTCCAGACCGGCAGATTGACATCTGTTATTTGACTGACCTGGATGTTGATCAGTGTATGACATTGCTGATGTCAAAGACCCTCTGGTGTGAGATTGATACTTGGCATCTTCTGTTGTCAGGCAGTCAGCTACTCACTGAGGTCAGTGAATTCTCCTGTCCTGATGTCTTCAAGGTGAATACTCTTGTGTAAAATCCCCTAAGGTAGCAAATGTCACACAAAAGCCTATCTCAAACAAGAAAAGCACATGAATCCAACAACATTCATCCAATTTAACTGTAATAGTTACAAATCAGCCGAGGTCGGTGGATCTTAATTGTGGAGGACGGGCTTGTATTATGCTCGGGACCGGAGTGAATGGAATGGTGCGCAACGCACAAAACCCAGTGTGCAAAACAAAAAAAACACTTGGTTTTGTGCGTTGCGCACCATTCCATTCACTCCGGTCCCGAGCGTAATACAAGCCCGTCCTCCACAATTAAGATCCACCGACCGCGGCTGTTACAAATGTACGGTAACCTCTGGTTTGGTCCTCTGAAACCCAAACACACAGCTACTGTATAAGGACAGTTTCCCACAGTTTTTATGTGTCTAGTAGCTCACTCCAGAACATTGTCTGTTTCATTTACTGAGATCACCTCTCAGTTCCTGGTTTTAATCCTTAGCAACGCTGCGTAGTAGTCATTCCAAGTGCCAAGTGGATAGTGACCTTCCTGTACATTGTTTAGGAGCAGCTAATGTTATCCCGTCCCCTTTTACACTCCACCAGGAAAGAAACAACCTTGTTTATATTCAATTTACAAGCACATGACATGATGAAGTTGATTATCTACAAACACTGGACTGTAAAGTGTTTTCAGTTAAACTTGTTGCAATAAAAAGTTGGATGAAATAGATGTGATTGATCTGCACAGAATATTCTGTAATGTTAAAGTGAAAATAAAATTTGACACATTTTATAAATAAATAGAAAAGTAAAATAATTGTATGTTTACCTCATCCCAGGCTGTCATACTGTATGAGCCTGGAACACTTTTCTTTCGAAGTTGGCCTTAAGAAAGGGACTTAACAAGGTAAAATGTTTCTTCATTGTTTAAAATTACCAAATAATATAAGGAAGTGTCGAAATCCAGCAGCCACACAAAGGACATATGGGCAAGTGTCGTTCAAGTTTATTGACTGATTGGCGCTGTCGATTTTGGGCGGAACCCCATGAACAGGTCTACATTTTAAAGAGTGGTGAGAGTCACCACTGAATCCTCAGATGCAATTTAAGGCTTTACCAGTCAAAGTTTCATCAACACTGTGTAGAATTCTCTGGGCTAAAGTAGCATAGTGGAATCGTGTTTTGTAGTCCAACGAGTCAACATTTCAAATAGTTTTTGGACAAAACAGCAATCGTATTCTCTGGGCCAAAGAGGTAAAGGAACATCCAAGCTGTTATCAGTGTCAGGTCCAAAAGCCAGCATCTGTCGTGGTATGGGGTTGTGTCTGTGCCCATGGCATGTGTAACTTGCACATCTGTGAGTGTACCATTTACGCAAAAAGATATGTACACATTTTGGAGCAAGATATGCTACCATCCAGGTCGTCTTTTCCAGGGACACCTCTCCATTTTCCAGCAGGACAACGCCAAACCACATTCTGCCCAGGTTACGTGCATGGTTGCATAAGCAGAGCGTGCATGTGCTAGCATGGCCTGGCTGTAGTCATGACCTGTCTCTGATTGATAATGTGTAATGGATTATGAAGCTAAAATTAGGAAACAAAGACCCTGTACAGTTGCGCAGCTGAAGACATGCATAATGGATTAATGGGGAAAAAAATACACTTGCTAAACTTTTTATTTGTATTTATTTAACATGTATTTAACCAGCTGGGCACATTAAGAACAATTTGTCATTTGAAACGGAAACTTGGCCAAGCAAAAAGCGAAAGGTGCAAGAAGACATAAAGTTACAGATGAATTACAAAGGTTAAACATGAATTACACAAGGGAATGAAAATACAATAAAAAATACATGGTGTGGATATACAGAGTGAATGGTGTAGGTATATGTACAGTTAGTGCAAGGCATATACAATGGAATAATTAACACTTGAGTAATAATAACTGTGCAAATTGATATTGTGCAAATGACAAACAATAAATAAGAGACGGTACGGATCAATTAATGTAAATGCACTATGGGGCAAAACTAAGGCACAAGGTCAAGTACGAGCAGAGGAAGTGTGTGTACGAGAGGGGAGGGTCAATATTGTGCAGTGATTAGACAGAAGCTCTGATGATAATAATAATAATAATAATATGTTTATTACAAACAGTAAACAGAGAGACAAGCAGTCTAATTATTATTAAAACAAGCAAAAAAGCAGATGGAGACAACAATCGAAGTACTCATAGAGACAACATACATGTAGTGAAATGTATTCTCTGCATTTAACCCATCCCTCAAGGGAGCAATGGGCAGCCATTTTACAGCGCCCGGGGACCAACTCCAGATCTAAGCCAGTGCCCTCATGAGGGGCACTGACTGGAGAACCTAACCTGCATGTTTTTGATGGTGGGGGAAACCAGAGCACCCAGAGGAAACCCACGCAGACACAGGGAGAACATGCAAACTCCACACAGAGAGCCGCACCAGTGATACCTATTTCAGACAGTCGAAAAAGAAGTTTAGAGTGGCATACAGTGTCAAATGCTCCACTAAGTTCAAGAAGAACCAGGATGCTATGGGCACCAGAATCAGAAGCCAGAAGGAGATCATTAGGCTCTTTTAAAAGTGCTGTTTCTGTGCTGTAATAAGGACAAAAACCAGATTGAAGCGGTTCAAAAAGTTAATGTTTCTCTAAATAGGACTGCAGTTGTGCCACAACTACACTCAAGTAGCTTGCCAACGAATGGGAGGTTCTATAATTGGTCTATAATTTTTCTGAATGCCGTTGTCGAGGCCGGGCTTCTTTAGAATTGGAGTGATGGCCACTACTTTCAGATCATGCGGAACATAGGCAGTGGCAAGATATCTATTTATAATATGAGTGCTAGGTTGGATAAGTGACGGCAAAAGAGTTAAGAAGACGGTTTAAAAGAGGTAAGGGAGATGGTGTTCATGAGTATTTTGTTGTTCGTTTATGCACAACTGCAAGCCTCTGGAGGATTCTACACCTTGAGGTTTACAGGACTCCAGAGGCACCAGCAGATTCAAATACCTGTTTGCTGCTTTGTAATGGCATTTTAGTAGCTGCTCTCTTAATCCGATGAATTTGTCTGGCAGTAACATTGCTCATTATGCATTTATCTGCACAAACCCATCTGTGCTCTAAATCAGCCACAAATCTCTTCACAGTAAAATAATCATACTTAATTTTCGTGCAATATCTAATGTTTTCATACCATGCCCAAGGCATTGCACTATTTGACAATTTTCCACAGCAGAGAGATCCTTTTTCTTTCACATATTGCTTGAATCCGGTGGGCTGTTTTATAATGTGGAACATCCTTCTTAAGTAGTCTTCCTTTAACTGGGCTCACCTGGCAACTAATTATCACAGGTGTCAGAGATTTCAGTGATCCAAAGAGCCCTGAGACACAATACCATCCATGAGTTTGATTGAAAAACTAAATATTTTATGTTTACAACACTTAATTCCAATTTGCATAATAATTTGGTACATGGTGTAGTTGCCTACACTAATACGGATTTCACTGTAGACAGTAAACTTGACGAATTGTTAGAATTACTGATGCAACAGAATATCTACTGAGGTTGGCGGAAACTCTGCCCACCCACTCTCAATGTCAATACATGGTTTACAACATGGTTAATCAATTTTGGCTCATTTCTCATCTGATGACTGTGGTCCTCATCTTCTTTGTTCACATCTTCCTCCAGGTCTTCCTCTCTCTACACCTCTTCCTCCGTGGGCTCCCAATCTCATCCCCACTCGTCATCTTCTTACTGCAACGTTTCTTTCCATTTTTGTTGAGGACAGGTAACCTCACCTATTGAGGTTTGTTCTTATGGGTGATTTGTGTGTTTCCAATTAAGCACTTAAGTGTCTGTACATCTGACGGCCGTGTTTGATAAATTGGTTCATGGGTGTGGTATTTTGGAGAGCAGTGCCATGAAATTGCAGATCAATTACAATATGTTATATTTCTGTGTCTATTGTAGAGAAGTGTGTAAGTATGAGAATGTGTTTATAGTTTTGCAGATCTGGGCTGAGATTTTGCTCCTTTAGGGTCAGGTTTCACTTACTGTGTATTCATTTAAATTTTAGTGTGTAAACAAATGTAAGATACTGTAAAAAGGAGTCAGCATAATCAAGTATATTTCCTTGTGCTCTTCATTACTATTACTGGTACATTTTTATTTGATATCACACACTTTAGTGCACAAAACCCACATATAGACAAAACCTATTAAACAATGTAAAGTGATTCACACTGGATACAGCGTTAAGGTTTGTATGACAGGCATTTCTATTTTTAGAACTGAATGCCATGTTCATCCATTTCCTGTTAAAATGGACTTGTATGTTTTGTTGCCAACATATTGCATAACGGCTTTCACTGGACATCATAAGACAATTATCATAATTTAACAATACAACCCAGAAGCATTAAGTGTGTTAGCAATGGTTTTACAGATGTCACACTGGTATTTTCAGCTGTGCCCCATCCACATCAGGGGGCGGTGCAATTTGTTACAGGGCTGCCCATTGAAGGGGAGTAGAAAAGTCGGACCAGCATACCTTGTCACGTCATTCTCAGCGACTCCTTTGTGCAGATCGGGAGCCAGTGAGTTCAATCACGTATGTATATACAGTGCCTTGGAAAGTATTCAGCCCCCTTGAACTTTTCGACCTTTTGCCACATTTCAGGCTTCAAACATAAAGATATGAAACTGTAATTTTTTGTGAAGAGCAAAAAAAAAAGGCACTGTATAAGGAAGGAAGTCTCTTTAAAAATACTTCATACACCTCTAGTGAATTAACATCGATTATTAACCTAATGTGATCAGTGATTGCAGTTTTGTGGACTACAGCCTGAATCTATTGAACATTTATTTTGTGATTTTCTGGACTGACATTAAACTTTATCTAGGCAACAAAATGCACATTACCATTGACATATCCAAATTTCACATTTTGTCTACTAGTACTCAGTCCCTATTTTTGAACGTCAGTATGTCATACATTTTGTTAATGTACTAGGGATTTTTCATACACAAATCAAAAGTTACAAAGAAAAAGGCCCTTTTTCTAATATTTTTATAATGAGCTGGCTGGCGCCTTGCATGTCTGACACTGCCATCCGTGAATGAATGGGTGAATGTGAGGCACTTTGAGTTGCCATTGGTTAGAAAAGCGCTATATAAATGCAGTCTGTTTACCATTTACGTTTGGACCATTTCATTCACACTGGGGCCAATTCCAACCTGAGTTAAACAGACCTTGTCTTTGGTGAGTTGCTACTCCACCACCCTCATTATGGCCAACCAATTAATAAAGTTGAGCAAAACCTCCATGCTATTTCCAACATCTAGGAAACTTTTCCCCCAAACAGGAATCACAAATCTTCATGCACTGACATTTTGTAATGTATTTTACAGCTGTTGACACAGTTGGCTTAAATAAGTAATCTGTTGAGCTAAGTGGATTGTAAATATAAACAGATTTTTTAATATACAGTTCTTCTTAAGAGCACAGGAGACAAATGTAAAACCTGCCATATGGCAGCAACATGAAGCATACTGACATATGATGTGATAAACTTTTAAGAAGTAATTTTGAGCAGTATTTATCATCAGTAGTAGTTGAAACAATAGCAAAAGTTATTACATGTTCATATAAAAAACTGAAAGATGGTGCTGGAGCAATGTAACCAGGCTGAAATACAGGAACAAAGAAATGGATGCAAAGACTGATTACCATGATGTCACAATTAGAATTTGAACCAGGTCTACATTTTCTTTGTTTACAATTATTCAAGTAAAACTGAATTTTTGGTTCTGAATGAATACATCATAAAACTAAGCTAATGAGCCATTCATGTGACATTCTTCAAGAATCAATGGATAACTATATAACTATATACTCATTTAATTTATAAGTATAAAATATCATGGCACAAATCCAGATTGCCGTTACTAAATTGCAAATCTACATGTCTTTTACTGTGTGTGTGTGTGTGTGTGCGTGCGCCTGGCCAGTAGCACGGCAGTGAAAGTCATGTGAAAATCCGTGTTGAGTCATCGGAGGCAAGGAGGAGCATTAGGTGAGAGCAGTGGGGGAGAGCAGTGGGGGAGAGCAGTGGGGGAGACAGTGTCTTATTAGGTAGTTTAACTATCAGCTAAACATATCAAATGTAAGTGATGATGTGGCATGCAACCATTGGTTAAAACACACAACTTCTGAGCAGTGGAACATGACAAAATTGTGACAGACTGCAGCGCTATAAATAGCTCCAGGCTCCCAAGAAGGATTTTGCCAGTGGGGTATTTCAAGGTCTGAAGGTTGTAGCAACAATAGTCTCTATGCTCAAGGTGACTGGAACTACATCTGAGGCAAAGTACAGAAATCAGGGCATAAATGAAGAACGGTAGTGACCCAGAGTGCTACTGTACATATCAACAGACTGCTGAGAAGCAGAGATCCGTAAAACTATCCTGAGTTAGTCAAAAACATGTAATAAAAAAATATATATTAAAAAAAAGCAACCAGCAAATTATTCTTATGAAATCTGTGTTAATGTTTTCTCGTTCAATCAGTCATTATGGCTGTAAATTACTGTCTGTTTTTCATGTCTGTGCTCCATTTCATTGTGACTGTATTCCTGTCTGTGTTCTAATTTAGTCTGTTATTGTGACTGTGTATTCCTGTCTGTGTTCTA
>JACXGM010025285.1:0-15371 GCA_016801145.1 Umbra pygmaea | reverse complement strand
TTCTCCCATACAGGGGATTTAAATGACGCGGGACGTCCAAGCTCCTCCGTTCCTCCGCTCGCCATGACCATGCTGTGAGCGGACTGAACATGCGCAAAACTTTTTTATTTCAGTAATCAATCCACGGATCACGTGTGTCCCGAACCGAAGATATTGATCCGAACGGATCACGGATCAATGATGATCCGTTGCACCACTATTATGTGATTTAATTTACAGTTACAGGTGCCCGATCTGCACACAGAGAGCAAAGTTGCAAGGTAGATAATCCAACTTCTCTATCCCAAATACCATGCTGCCTCGTGCTGGAGGTCTAAGCATACTCGGAGAAGCCATAGTTCGGATTGAACCACTATCGTGACATAGTTTGTCCTGCTAGGCAGCCCACTATGCCACATGGATAATATTCATGAGAAAGAGGCAACTTCTCTGGAACGATCCACCACTAGTGTAATTCCATCAAGTAAAGTCAACTTTGCTCTAACTTATCTGCCTTGCATTATGTTTCTTTTAGGGACATGAAGATTATCCAGGATTTAAATGTGTGTGTGTGTGTGTGTGTGTATGTGTATATATATATATGACATGACATGGCATGACAGCAATGCAAACACAAAATGCACATCACATCTACATCTATAACCACCCCCCCTTGCTGAACAGGACACCACACCAAAAACGGTTTCAAAACGCTAATTCAGCATTACTCAGAGTTAGCTACGATGGCAACATACTCTGTGAATCAAAACTGCTCATAGCCGGTATTATTCAACTAACCCTGAGTTGGTCTTACTGTAACTAAAACCTGCCTTTTGAATGTGTCAAGGTGTGTCCTGTCCTCAAGGAGCCAGTCAATTTTATAGATAAAGCACAATTTATTACACTGGGAATAAACAGCCGTCTCTACTTAATAAATAGTCAACTTTTTGCATAGAATTTAAATGTAGTTCCAGCAAGCCAAATTTTTGTTGATGCTACATAAAATCGTATTTCAAGTACAAAGATTTTGCTTGTTGGAACTACAGAAAAATATTATGCAGAAATTCAGTGTACCTTACAGAAATATCCGTCGGGAAAAGCTGATCAGACACCGACTGGATGTCTTATCATTTCCCGATGAATATATTTGAGCATTCCCATTTTTCTGCACAATCCATTATATATCTAAACAACATACACATGACTCAATGTGGACATGTTCTCAGTTTGGGATGTTGCATTTAGTTTTCTCCCCAACAGGAGTTTTATATTGTATCGTAATGCTGAGAATATCTCTATAGCAACCGTCTGTCGGCTGTCAGAAATGTGACCCTTGCACTGAAACGGTTACTGTATAATTTTGTGGAGCTCCCAAATCACAGATCGACGAGCCATCAAGAATTCCACAGAATGGCATGTATCAGTCAAAGCAATAAGTTTTTTGGTATTAGGTTTTGAGACTTGGAGCATCAAGTTGCTCATTGAATATATTTCAGTGGTTCCAGGTGTGATTGGCTGCATAGGTGGCACTCATATTCCCATCAACATCCCCCCCTAACCCTGCTGATGCGCTCGATGGGCAAGCAGTCAGATATAAAATACGCTACAATCATTTCTAATTGACCCCTTCCAGTGTCACACAAAGACAATCTTTTGCTGCTGCTATGGTATTGCTTTGACGTTTTGATATTATTACTATAGAAAAGCAGTTGGGGCATTTGGATGTTCAGCCTATGTAATCTTTTAAAATGTGTTTATTAAAAAAGTGTTTGTCTTTTTGCCCTTGACTTTATTCCACACTGATTCTCAAATTAAAGTAAGTTGTAATCGACTCAAGTATTTCATCAACCAAAATCTTTCACAGTTATTTTATTTCTCCCTCTGACCTCTAAAGATGTTTGTGAGACAGTGTTTGGAATGCTGCAAACATATTTGCCATCCACCTCCCGCATATTCCATACCTCCCACCCCCCTTACACACACCTCCCCTTCATCCTCCCTCATCAACCCTGTCCAATAATCAGTGAGGACTCATGGATTGGAGCCTGTTAACCACTAAGGCCACCTGGGATTCCCAAACGGATAGTGATAAAGCAAATTCTGTTTGCACAAACGTCTTGGTGTATATGTTAATGAACTCAATGATTGAGAGATTGCCAAACTAGTTTTGTCAGTGTAAGCTGTAAAAACAAATACTTTAACTTCTAAAACATTAAAATATGTGAAATTTGTTTGTTTTCATGTTCGAACCTTTAACCTCTGCCTGAAAGGCGGTTGCTTTAACCACTATACTATGCGTCCTGTGAAATGCCTCCGGAAAAAACAGCCATATTATTTCCTGAAGCACGGAGTACACAACCGCGTTTGTGTTTATTTATGGGTACAATCTCAAAATCTTTATGAATTTCTTTTTAAAACATGTCTGTATACAATTATATTATACTACTATATGTTGTGATCTGATTTTTTTCCAGAGAATTTTAAACAGTCTAGCCCCACTGTCCATCTGTAATAGTCCATTAAATGTTCACTTAATGTACTGTACATTAATGCGGTATGAGTGCCTAAAAATTTGATGAGAAACATCAAAAACAATATATGGTAAAACATATAGAACAGACAAAGGATACAAAAACAGACTACAGAAATAGAGAAACACATACACACACATCCCCTACCCTTTTTTGTTCTTAAGCAAATAAAATTAGCAATTTTGTTAAAAGATAATCTGGGATAAACTTCACAGACTCATCATACCCTTTGCAATGCATCAAACCTTTGCTTAAATCTTTGACCTGTCCAATTGGAAACAATTTTGACAAAAGTCTCTTCCACAGAACCCTGCACCAGTAACAACCTTCAATGTGTTGATCTCTTATCTCTCTTCGGCAGTGATCAGCACCACATCGTGGCGTGAAGGCCAGAAGCTGGTGAAGATGGTCCTTGGGCCGCCTCCCCATTGGCATCGAGACCCAAGGATGGAGGCCACAGACAGCCAGGCCACAACAGGTGGGTTGGTAGACCTTTGACAATCACTCTACTCTGTAATCTGCCTTGTCTTCCACCTGTTTACCACACCAATGTCCAGACTGCAGAAACTTGGAAAAGCCAGACAGAAAGTAGTGTTCCAAAACAAACTTGGTCAGTTGTTCAAAGTGTATTGTTTGTTTTTATGTTTCTGTTCTCAATTGCCTTAAATGGGTTTGGTTAAAGGAATATTCATAAATAAAGAGTCACAATCACTTCTAGCACAAAGGCAGTGGCCCTACATTAAGTGGTTTGCTGTCAGTGACTGGAATTAATGATCAACTGTCTGTTTCTGGCTGACGGCACAATTCCACACTGTCTATGTTTCAGCAGTTGCCCTGGCTCTAGACTCAGTGCACAGGGGAGAATTGGAGTGAGGTGGTAAAAAATCTGCTGCTCACAAGAGCATATATTTACATTAAAAAAAGTTTTAATTGTGAAGTTTTATTTGGATATCGACATCTAGCCTAGACAACCTTTCCAGAAATCCCAAATATGTTCATTGGCAAAAAGGAAACTAAAACTAACCAGACCCAACTATTTAGTCCTTAAAAAGCTGTTGTGTGAAAAGGTATTGTTTTCCTGGTGGTAAAATAAAACACCATATTTATTTTTTCAAAATTAATGCTGTTTCTTCCTTGGTTTTACTCCCCCTTGACACTAACTGATATATTGTATTTCCAGGAGAACATGCTCGCTCAAATTCCTACCCTCGTCCAGAGCCGAACCGTCACTCCAGACCCAGAAGTTCAGAAAGAACCCACAGCCAGGACAGGAGCACCCGGTCCAACCTGGACTCAAAGACTGAAGTACCAGCAGAGGGCAGGGCCCCTAGCAAAGATCTCCTCTCTGTTAATATCCGTGGCATCTTGGACGACCTGCAGCTGGAGCACAGAGCAGATGAACGAGGTCCAGCTAAACCCAGAACTGGCTCAGAGTCCCGACTCAGAAACACAACCTGGACAGCCACTGGCCACTTGTCCTTACGGGGGTCCCGCAGCACCAGCCCTGCTAAGCGCAACAAACCCGAGCCCTCTGAACCAGGGCCAAAGAAGAGGCACTACGACGCAGATACGGTTCGCCAGTACATCGCCCGGCAACAGGAGGAGCGTAAGAGACGCCAGCTGGAGGAGAAGAGGGCCCAGAAGGAGGAGGCGGAGAGGCGGAGCCACCGTCTGCAGGAGCTGTACAGGAAGCAGAGAGAAGGGGTAGCCAATAAGGGCCCGGGGGTGGTACCAGGGGTGATTCTGGATAGGCCAGTCCAGAAACGCCTGCAAGAGACGTACACTAAACTAATACTTGAACAGGCGGAGTTAGGAGGGGACCCTTTGTCTCCACAGATACAGCCAGACAGTTCTACTGTCATTCACCAGGTAACGGCATCTTCAGTTGTCATCAAATACATCTCAGGGCACGACGAGGCTTGTTAGTTAAAATAGGTTAAGAAAAAGTAATGGTTGACTAATATAATGATGAATTATTTTTACATTAATCTTGATGTGGCTGGAATGTATCTAGTGCAACCATCAGAACATTGCACGCAAGTCGGCCATTTAAGACAGACAGTTGAGTCGGACTTAACCTCAGCAGGCATGCAGTGTGGCCTTATCCAGGACAGGGAACAGACTAAGAAAGTGGCAGTTTACAAGATGTGTCTAGTAGCATGCCTAGGACTCTCCAGTTAGTCATTTAGATTACAACAGCATATATTAGGGTTTTCGCCTCATCCTACGACCATAGACATTTGATTTGATCATTTGAAAGATTCATGTGATTTCGACAAAGGATTCCCTTTGATTGTAGTAATTGGAATTCCATTAGTCAAAACAATCGATGTTACATAGACAACAGTATTTGTAGCTGGACAATAGAGCTTTTTGTGGTTGAAGGTCCTGGGGAAGTCATTGTTCAAAACGTATATAATCCCTGCCTCAGTATAGTGTTGGTTTCCTCAAATGCGATTCAGCTTTCTGAAGAGCATGACACGCACTGTCTACTCACTCACATGGAAGAGCTAGTGAAAACAGTCACACCTGGTGTGAAATTATAGTTCTAATTGCATTGGACAGCTGTTCTTGATGTATGTCTTTTGGTCTGTGTGTTTTTGTATGTTTGTTCCACGGCATCAGAAGCCTCTGTACCAGCCGTCCGGCGAGTCGGACAAGGAGAACAGAAGACAGGATAGACCCCAGAGTGCCTCCTCCAGCAGTGACCTGTCTCTCTCTGAACCTCAGCCCCCTCCACTCTCCAGGTCAGCACACACACACTTTTAGTTATGATGAGTATGATGAGATAGTGGAGAATATCAAAATCCTCTCATGACCAATCAGAATGATGAACATACACACAACAAAAATATAATGTGGTAGGTTGTATTTCTCTAATTATTTAAGCAACAGTGAAGCAAAAATGTAACAACTGATTCTTTATGAAACATTGTTGAAGGGTTGTGCATGGGCCTTTGTCAGGTCTTGTGGAAACCTCCTTAGGGGCAGGGCTAATCGCTATTTAAAGCAGGAGAAAGAGCATACTGTTGTCAGGGCAGGCTAGGGGTTGATAGGCCTACTTAAAAAGTTATTTAAAATTACAAATCCAGTTTTGTTGGTTACTGAGTATTATAAAAAGATTCCTTGTAGGTTAATCAGTCCCATGGGTAATTTCATGTACAACAGATTTTCATTGTTTATTTCTCCTGTGACTGTAATGACAGACACCCAAGTAATATTAATTTCCATTTAATATTAAACATAACATAGGCACACACCGTATGTTTTACTTTTGATATATACAGCTAAAAGAAGAAAATAGGGGGGACTTTATTGTAGATTAAATGTATCTACCTATAGGATGAATTTCTACCATATAATTTATTTGACCAGCTAGTGCCCTCCTTTTTTTCCTTTTCGCTGTATACACCAAAATAATATACATTTATTTACAGTATATATTCACTTTTCTAATAGCATTGCTTTCCACCAGCGCTGTGTAAAGCACAGAGCCATGTGACTTCCTCATAGCAATTGTTGTGCCAGTAAATAGTTGTTTGATTCTTAACTGTGTGTATCTACGGACACTCCTAGCAGCAATTCAGATTATGGTTTACTATGCTTAAAATAGGCAACGTCAAGCGCTGCTTTAAAATCAGGTTACTGTGAAAATGTGTATGTCTGGTCCTCATGTGGAGAGTAAACACCATGGTAAGAAAGTGTAATATGTACCTTCGCTAGACTTCAAGTCATTATGTTCTCATGTGGGGAGTAAACACCTGGGTAAGAAAGTGTAATATGTACCTTCACTAGACTTCAAGTCATCATGCAATTCTTCAGGTGCCCTAAATGGTGCGTTTTCATACACATTGTTTTCAGATAATCATAATTACAATTTATATGATGGATGTTTCAATGCATTGAATCCTGGGAAACTTGTAATGTAGTAGCATATTATTGCTCTGTACAGAAAAGTATTATTGTTCCATAAACATTAAAACTCAATGTTTGTTTTTGTCTCAATTTTTTTTGTTTGTTTTGTTTTTAAATTTCCTCCCAATTTTCCCCAGTTTTTCTAACATCCCATTTTCTATGATGATAACATAAAAAACAAACAGATTCCTCACCTTTTCCTACTATAGAAATGAGCTGGGCCCTGGAGTTCCATCATGGCTGCAGCCAGACCACCTAAGTCCTGCAGTCAGACACCCTGGTTCTCAGGCTCCCCCTGCAAACCAGCTCTTCTCCCAGCTCTTGGGCCTGAAAACAGCACCGCGCTCAGAGGGGAGGGAAGCCAGCCTCCGAACCAGGCCCTTGCACTCAACTCTCACAGGATCATCCAACACAACCAAAATGAATCGCATCGAGGCTCTAAAAGCCACAGCTGCCTCCTTGTCCACCAGGATAGAGAGCGAAGCGCGGAAACTGGCAGGGGCAGGGATCAACTACGGCAGCGCAAGGGACTCTGATGTGACCACTCTGAACCCTCCTCATCCTCAAGATGACGGCCGCTGGGCCAATCCCGTAAGCCCACCAGTCAGAGATGCCACTAACACGGCTGACCAGCTGGCCTTAAGAATCCAGCGGCTGTTGAGCGCTGGCCAGAGTACATACAACGGGACTTTCCCTGGGGTGGGCGACTTGCGTGGCTTCCCAGAACAGAGAGACAGGACCGCAGCCCTGGGCGGTAGGCATCCAACTGCCCCAGGCTTTAGCTCCACAAAGCAGCCGGAGGCAGGTAAGACTGATGCCCATGACTCCAGCTGTGAATCTATCAGTGAGGGCCCACTGCAGAGTGAGTGCAGCCTGTCTGAAGGAGACGTGAGCCCCAATGTCAACACAAAGGGGGTCCCCAAACCAGCGGCGCATCTGGGGGTTATAGACTTCTGTGTGGGCCAGCGAGAGATCTTCCAGCCCATCTCTCACTTCCAGAGAGAGGCAGAGAAGTACCCAGCACTCAGCCCTCTCTCTGAGGCACGGGATGGCAGCCAAGGTCCTTGGGAGGAGCTAGCCAAAGGGAGCCCACATAGCGTCATCAACATTTTTGCCAAGAACCACCTGCTCAACTACTCCAAAGGTTAGCAAAATACATGTTGAATAAGTGTTTTTAGAAGGTGACCACAGGTTTTGAAGAAATTTTCAACACATTGACTTCTCTTTGTTCTTCTGGAATCTTCTGGCAGTTGGCGGAGAGGAGCAATCAGACAGGAGCTGCACTGTTGCACGCAATGGGTTATCTGCAGCCAGCTCTGCAGACACGGCAATGGCGTATGAGGACGACTTTGCGTCGTCGTTGAGTGGAGGCAGCAGCCAGGCGAAGAGAGGACACAATGGACGCAGCGGGTAAGAAGCTTTTTACCATGGTACAAGGGTCAAGTTAACATGAAATCTGTTTTCCACATATAAAAAAAGGATAAAATGTTTAAATAATGAATCTTCTTTTTAAACCTATAAAATCCCTAGATTTTCAATCAAGTGTTCTTTCTGCGGAGTGCTGTGCCACCTCTCTGACTGTTGTGTACTTTTTGAATGATGGAGTCAACCTTTTTGGATACTAGTTGAAAAAGTGTCACTTTTTAGACAAAAAGAGTGCCTCAAATTGGTGTGCCAATTTGCTAACTGGTTAGGAAGTTGACTGACAGTTGCAGGAAGTGGGGAAAAAACGAGAATGCCAAAGCATGCAAAAACTGCTGTTTAGCGTTGAAATCTAAGACTGATCCCCAAGAAAGACCCAGATATGTCACAAATTTTGTCCCATCACTTCTGGACCTGTGGTGCCACCTCTGGTATGATCTTTAGTGATACTCGCTTCATGTCCCATTCAAAAGACTGCGTCCTACACAGTGCAGATGTCCCCTTCACTTCATTTCTAGGGCTTAGGGATTTGATATTTACACCAGAGGGAAGAGTGCCCCCTACTGGCCCTTCCAACACTACTTCCAGCAGCGTTTGGTCTCCCATCCTGGGACCGACCAGGCCCAACCCTGCTTAGCTTCAAACGAACAGTGGGGTACAGGGCTACTATGCTGTTGGCGAACCAGAGTTGTATTGTAGCCTTCCATTTTAATTACATATTTAATTGATTAAAGCAAGATTGCATATCTAATAATAATAAGTCTTAGATTTAGCCTATATAAGCAATACAGGGTTTCCCCCAGAAAATGTGTTAGTTAATATAAGGCGGTCGAGTTCGGTTTGTATACCGGGGGGTTTGCAAAACAACATTTGAAATTTATTGCTGCGCACTTAACAGAGCGTGATGACATTAAAATACCAGCAGATTGTGCTGGTCGGACACATATCACACGTCACGTTTACTTTTTTGGGACTGCTCAAACCTTCAAGGTCTAAGGGGTTTTAGGTCCGCCTGGCACAAAGTTGACTTTTTTGCCTCTAGAAAGGTCATACTTTGACCTACAGTGAAGTGCTTTATGGTTCTGGACTCAGCAGACCCATGGCTACAACATGGAGAAATGAAATCCAACATCCTAGGTCATTCAATTCTATGTTTCTTTAAATGTTTATCCCCAAAAAACTAAGAATGTATGTTTTTTTGTTGTTTTTTATGTGTAAAAGCATGTAAATCATGATGAACAAGGTTTTTTATTGCTTAGTGTCAATCCCACAAGGGTCCTGGACCAGTGTGCAAAGTTTGGAGGCCATGTAAACAAGTTAACATCAAAATGCTACATCCATTTCTTACTATATTTCTATATGTTTTTTAAAATGCCATTTATTTTTCACTTTTTAAAAGTGTTGGTGTTATGCAGGATGATGTCCAACATCATTGCAGAGTTGTTAATTTGTCATTTTCATTTCCTACTTCGTGTCTGTAATGTGTTTAGTAAAAAAGGCGACTGTCTAAAAAACATGACCGACTTTGATGCACCATAACTCTGGCAGTGTTTCAACAGGGATGAGCCACCACTCATTCTGTTTGTCTGATCTTTCCCTTTCCAACGGTACCAAGCTTTAGTTGCTGGCATGTATGGTTCGTGAGATATAGAGTTAATAAACACGAATAAGGTATCTAATTTGTGTTATTAAAATTGAATGGACCAAGGGGGAAAAAATATTTTAATGTAGCCAAGAATAAAAAAACAACACTAATCTATTGAGTGGCTGGTAAAATTTGAGCATTCTCTAGCCGTTTGGACCTCCAAATTGAGGCTGGTGGATGAAAAAGTTACTTTTGAACCCTGATTGACAGTCTTACGTCATAATAGTCAGTGGTTGGAGCCTGACTATGGGTTCTCTGACTTTTCACGGACCTCCAGATTGAGGCAACACAAATTGGCATAGCGGTGCCTGGGATTTAGGATAGATAAGCCGAATCCTTTACCTTGCTATGTCACTATCCAGCAACTCCTTGTGTCCAGATCGGGCACCTGTAAATTAAATTGCGGAAATATAGTTGAACATAATCATCCCGTGCATGATCCGACTAAAGGCTTCCGTGTTGGGTGAACAGTGCGAAAAGAATCGGTGGCCTGGCGACATGTTGTTGGATGAACCATGTGCGCGCCCCTCACCCTAGGGCTGGAGTCGTTATATTGCATTTTGTCTGTATATTCAAGTTTGGTTTTAAGCAGGATATGAAAAGTGCCTATTACTAGTTTAATATAACTCAAATATAACTTTTCTAGCACCTGAGACACGGTCACGCATTACAACGGGAGAAGTGTGTAAACATTTTCAATGTTAAATGTTCAGTTACTGCTGCAGTAACTTGCTGCTTTCTTTTGCTGAAAAAAAAACAAACTCCGTGCAAAGCTTAAATGTAAAGACGTATAAGTAGGCACAAATTATATGGGAGCATGTAATGTATGTTCAAATACATTACATACCACCCGTCATATATTAGATCGCCTGTATTGCTTTAACCTGATTGATAATTATATGCAGAGTGCATCATTAGTGAACAGACTACTTTTCTTCTCATCTGCAAATAATCATTTGACCAAAACAATTAAGTAAATCATTAAGCCAAAATCAGTGCTATTGCTATTGTTCACCAATGAAGAGCCATTCAAAAAAAGCAGTTAATTTGTGATCACCAGTAGCCTACGTAAGCGGTGGTTCTCAACCTGCGGTTTTGGACACCTGAACTTGGGCCGAAAAGCTTGTCTATTATGAAATTATGTCATCTCTTTTTTATATATGTGTAATCAACTGTCATGGCAACATGCCAAATAGATTGAGAACCTCTGGTATCAAACTAAAGCTGACAAATTTTCCATACTTACCAAATCTGATATGATTGTGCAATTATCCTTTTACTGAAATACATTTTAAAAGTAAATTAATCGAGATCAGCAACATTGGCAAACGTTCCAAAACAATGTCTGTGTTTTGCAGACCTATTTGATAAAGAAAGTACAATTTTTAACAAGTTAATTTCAATAATTTTGACTTGTGTGTACATATTTTCCATCCTTTTTAAAAGAACCAAATATTGAGGTATATATCATTAATCGTCAGAAGCTACAAATATATTGAGATAATATTTTGGGATATATTGCCCAGCATTACTTCGCACTCCCGCATCTGTCCAAAGAGTTGTAGAGCTGCCGGCAAGGTAGGGTCAGTGTGAATTGGGAGGGGTGACAAATGGGTAAAATATCTGGGGAAAAAATCAAATACATGCAACTTTAAATTCCACATTGGTAGAATTTCACCCTGAGACAATTGAAATACTTCCTCTTTCATTGAGTACCTTATTTTCTTTATTTAAAATGTGACAAACTGATTTAAACAGGACAATTATTCCCTACTGTGCACTGCTTAATTACAACAAACAACAATTACAATAAATAACACGAGATCTATTGTCTATTCATAGACTTTACAAGAAATATATTTGATAGCTAATTTAGTTCTATGGCTTTTTGCCAAGTGTTGCATATCTGTTCTTTACTGATGAAAACGTGCATATGTTTTTCTGACAGTTGTTCTGCATGTGGTATTTTTTACACATTCAATATCAAATGCTTGTGACTGGATGTTTTCATCTAATATTCAATACCCTCAGCCAATAAACAGGATTTGAAATTCCTGCTAAAAGATTGCAGGTTGACCACAAGGTGGCACTGTTGTCACATGTTTTGACAGTCTGAATAAGTGTACTGCTGCTGTTTTGGTGAAATCGTTAAAGTTGTTGATAATAATTTGCAGCGTCAACAGCGGTAACACCCACTATGAAGAGTTGATGAGTCGCCGATCCCCGTATGACTCCAGGACTGTAGACCGGTCTTCCCTCCACTCCTCTGGATCCACTCCGCGATCTTCACCCAAGTCAAACAGCTCTATTAAGAGAGGTGACTACATATACTTGTTTTCAGATGTTGTCATGATGGTTTTCCTATTTTGTGCGAAATTAGCTCAATTGCCTTAAAACAATAATCTAAAATGGTGTTATTTTGTGAGTTACTACATTACCAAGTAAAATTATGTTTATTTTCATATTAAATTAGAATATTCTAATGAAAGTTAAGGCTACTCTGACCCTTGGCTACATTTTGGAAGGTTCTACACATCAGCACACATTTTATATGCAGACTTTCTCTGCAATCCCCTAAACCCGCAGAAATGATCAGACATAGTGGTGCATCCTAGTACAAATATATATAATATTCTAGCCTTGAAACCTAAGACTAGCTGAAATAGAAGTTTCACAACATTGAAATTAAAACTAAATATAATTTCCCCTCTCTTTAGGAGGTTCATCAGACAAGAGCGATGCCACATTGTTGGAGGAGCAGAGGAGCCCCTGCTCTCTGGGGTCAGAGGCCTTGTCTAGACACTCAAGGCGGGGAGGTTCAGCCTCTGAGAGAAGCTCCAGCCACAGCCTGGTGAAGAGCACTTACTCTGACAGTACACTAGGGGGCGCCTCAGGGCACTCACTACGCAGGTAATGAGCCCTCACGCCTAGCCAACTTTTTAAAGGGCTCATTTATATTTATGAAAGCTTGAATATTTTTGTTGACAGTATTTCCTTCCTTCCTGAAGTTCCTGGTTTTCTTAGGATAATTTAGTGTGGGATTATTATTGGGGTTGACATTATGATCTTGTCACTCTCACATTTCCAGTTTACTGTTTACACAGTAAAAAATTGGAAATATTCCAAAAGTCCATAGCATCCCATAGTATTTACACTGATGAAAAGGGGACAATGTTGTGAAAAACCTGGAAAGCACCTGGACCACAGTGTTTTAAATCCTTTTCCCTGCCCACATCAGAACGGGACTCAAGTGTCTCTCAAACCAAAGCAGTGAATTAATGGGCCTTTTCAGTTCACTCATTCACTGGTCTAAGTCAACACTCTAGAACTGTTATTTTGCTGAGGCTACATATCTGGGCATTGAGACTAAGCTGTCATTTTCTTTGGGTCTTTTACTTCCAAGTGCTGGGGAAAATAGTCTTGTGGTTGCAGATTTCGGTCTTGGCCAGAGTTTTTGCAGCAGAGCACCATAATGTTGAAGAAGTGGAGAGGGCCGGTGGTGTGGGGGTGCCTAACACTGACTCTTTTGTCAGGGCAGCAAGATGCTCAATTCTGCCCCCTGCTAAATGGGCATGTTGCCATGGAGGTTTTTTCCACACTTTATGCTGTGAAATTTGAGCCTCCTGAACGTTATTTTTTAAGCCCAGCTAGAAGATTCCCTCCATACCTTTCTGTCTGCGTGATGTGATAGCGATTACTATCACCGTCCCCTCCTTAATGCGCCCTTGTTCTCCAGAAAGCTAAAGCTCTGGATGCCCAAGTTTCCAGTTAAGAAGCTGAAGCATACATCATCTGGTATTAGACATCACGGCCTGTTTCACTGCACAGTATCGTCAGTGATACGCTTCCTTCAGCTTCACACTTCTTTAGGTCTTAGGTGTCTCGTTGGGGCAGCCCCTTCTGTGGTTAGTAAATGAGTTCCTGATCCCATGTGTTATAGAACTCTGTATAGGAGAGACACATTAAGCCTAACAAGTCCTAAGCATGAAGCATGTTGAGTATATTTGTTTATTAATGGGACAGTGGTTCTTTGCAGGAAGTGTTCTTGAATGAATAAAGCATGTTTTTCCTCTCCCTCCCTCTCAATCTGTGGGTGCAGTTTGGGCCTGGACAGTAAGAAGTCCCCCAGAAGTCAGTCTCCAGCTGGTTCTCCTCCAGGTTCTGGTTCTCCTCTCCTGTCACCGGGCAGTGCCTCCCTAGCTGGTGCCAGCAGCCCGGGCTCCGGTTTCCCTCACTCAGCCCTGCCTGGCTCATCCTCTGCCTACAAGGGTAAATCTTCAGCCAACGGTGGCAGGACGGAGCCCAGAGCTCCAGGTAAAGACTCAACTTGAAACGGCAGTATGGCGACTTTGATTAACATTCCTTGCATATTTTCATTGCTCCGGTCTTCACCACCTTTCTCTGTCTCTGTGGTGCAGGCGATCTCCACTACACGCCTGTTGTTCTGCAGCAGCGCATGTCGGTTGAGCTCAACTACCTGGAATCCATAGAGGAGTCGGTACGCCAGCTGGGTGATGTGGAACGCCTGAGGGGCGTGTCTCTGGCCCAGCAAGAGAGCGTCTCGCTCGCTCAGATACTCAAGGTAAGGGAGGCCTTCCAGCTGGCTTATACATTTAAATGGTCAGTGTTTAGTTCAGAAATATCACTTTAGCCCATTTGGCACAGTGTGTTTCCAGCAGTTTTCCATTCACCTTTTCAAATTGACCCTGACCTTTTACCTCTTAAATTCAGGCGCAGCAGCAGCGTCACGAGCGTGACCTTTACGAGCTGAAAGTGAAGGCTGAGCAGGAGGCGCTGGAGACCCAACGACAACTGGAGGAGACGCGTCAGAAAGCAGCCAGGGTGCGGTGACAACGCCAGCATTTATTACAGCAGAATGCAAAGACGTCTCAGCTCGAGGGGCAACCGTGGACCAACTTGGTCCATGGTCAATACTCTCGAAGGATGATTTCATATTGGCAAACACAAATATTTATTGAGCGCAATACATTTCCTGTGTGCGTTGTAAGATGGGATCTATTTAATTAGATGGTGTGTAGTGTGATTAAGTGTGTGTATTTGTTTCCGGTAGGCTCACGTGGAGCTGCAGGAGAACATGGCCCAAACCCAGCAGCAGACTCTGGAAGGCATGCAGGATGCAGCCACAAAGATGATCAGCCAGCAGACTGAGTCTGTACGATATACAGCGGAGGCCGCCCGTCAAATTAAAGAGGTCAGCGCTCTTCCTTACCCCTTATTTTCCTCACAGCCAGACACTGGGCATTGTGGTTTGTTTGGTTCCCTCACTGAATCTCCTGATGTCCTCGGAATTAAGATAGTAGAACACCATTTTACAATATTCAAATAACTTGACATGGCTTTGTCAGATGAAAAGTTGACAACCCTTTTCCTGGAGAGCTGAAGCTTTCTCTAAGGTCCTGTGTAGCTCAGCTGGTTAAGCACCACACTTACAACACCAAGGTTGCCAGTTGGATTTCCACAATAGGACCATTATGAAAACGATGGTTGACTTTTCTTTTCCACTGGTGTCTTTTCCTCAGATGACAGAGCTGGCCCGTTCACAGATCGCCGGAGCCATTAGAGTCCCTGCTGCCCCCGTTGTCACCCTGTCTGACAAAGAGAGGCACCAGAGCTTCATGAAGCAGCTCCACTCCAGAGACAACACAGACGGCTCCAGGAGTGAGGCGTCCAATGCCAAGACCAGAACCGAGGATCCCGCCTCATCCCTGGACAGCCGCTCTGATTCCATCCCGTCAAGGAGACCCACACTCAGGTACTGACTCCTTTAGGCCAGGGTTGACTTCATGAACACACTCAGGTACTGACTCCTTTAGGCCAGGGTTGACTTCATGAACACACTCAGGTACTGACTCCTTTAG
>JACXGM010025284.1:0-15372 GCA_016801145.1 Umbra pygmaea | reverse complement strand
AGAATGTTCATTGGGGTGTGGTTAAAGAGAATGTTCATTGGGGTGTGGTTAAAGAGAAAGTTCATTGGGGTGTGGATATAGTAAATGTTCATGGGGTGTGGTTATAGAGAATGTTCATGGGGTGTGTTATAGAGAATGTTCATGGGGTGTGGTTATAGAGAATGTTCATGCGGTGTGGTTATAGAGAATGTTCATGGGGGTGTGGTTATAGAGAATGTTCATGCGGTGTGGTTATAGAGAATGTTCATGCGGTGTGGTTATAGAGAATGTTCATGGGGTGTGGTTATACAGAATGTTCATGGGGTGTGGTTATACAGAATGTTCATGGGGTGTGGTTATAGAGAATGTTCATGGGGTGTCATATGGTTCAGTAGTTAGAGGTTTTGACTTGTAATCAGAACTTTGATGATTCTCTAATGACCCAGATGTCTTTATGTTCTTGAGTAAGGCAGTACCCCACTGTAGGTGCTCCAGAGAATGTCCTTGTAGTTAATGTAAGTCCCTCTGGATAAGAGTGTCTGCTAAATGATTACATCTAAAATAAAGTATGTTTTTATGCAGATTGTGCAGCAGGTGTGTATTCTTGTAGATGGGTGTTAGTGGTAGACATAAGGTAGAGTGAGGGGAAAAAATATTTTATCTCCTGCTGATTTTGTATGTTTTTTCAAATAAATTATCAGTATATAATTTTAATGGAAGGTTTATTGAAACAGAGACAGAATAACAACAAATAAATACAGAAAAACACATTTAAAAAAAGTGATTAATTGATTTGCATTACAATGAGTGAAATAAGTATTTGATCCCCTCTCAATCAGCAAGATTTCTGGCTCCCAGGTGACTCTTATACAGGTAATGAGCTGAGATTAGGAGGACTGAGTGCTCCTACTATAATCTTGTTACCTGTATAAAAGACACCTGTTCACAGAAGCAAGCAATCAATCAGATGCTAAACTCTCCACCATGGCCAAGACCAAAGAGCTGTCCAATGATTTCAGGGACAAGATAGCAGACCTACACAAGGCTGGAATGGGCTACAAGACCGTCACCAAGCAGCTTGGTGAGAAGGTGACAACATTTAGTGCGATTATTCACAAATGGAAGGAGCCCAAAATAACTGTCAGTCTCCCTCAGTCTGGGGCTCCATGGAAGTTCTCAACTCGTGGAGTTGCAATGATCATGAGAACGGTGAGGAATCAGCCCAGAACTACACAGGGGATCTTGTCAATGATCTCAAAGCAGCTGGGACCATAGTCACCAAAGAAACAATTGGTAACACACTATGCCATGAAGGACTGAAATCCTGCAGCACCCACAAGGTCCTGCTGCTCAAGAAAGCACATGTACATGCCAATCTGAAGTGTCCCAATGAACATCAGAATGATGCAGAGGAGAACTGGTTTGGCATCAACTCAACTTGCCGTGTTTGAAGGGAGGAGGAATGCTGCGTATGACCCCAAGAACACCATCCCCACTGTCAAACATGTAGGTGGAAACATTATGCTTTGGGGATGTTTATCTACTAAGGGGATAGGACAACTTCACCATATCGAAGTGATGATGGACAGGGCCATGTACTGTCAAATCTTGGGTGAGAACCTCCTTCTCTCAGCCAGGGGATTGAAAATTGGTCGTGGATGAGTATTCCAGCATGACAATGACCCAGAACACACGGCCAAGGCAACAAAGGAGTGGCTCAATAAGAAGCACATTAAGGTCCTGGAGTGGCCTAGCCAGTCTCCAGACCTTAATCCCAGAGAAAAACCACGGAGGGAGCTGAAGGTTTGAGTTGCCAAACGTCAGCCTCGAAACCTTGATGACTTGTAGAGGATCTGGAAAGAGGAGTGGGGACAAAATCTCTCCTGAGATGTGTGCAAACCTGGTGGCCAACTACAAGAAATGTCTGACCTCTGTGATTGCCAACAAGGGTTTTGCCACCAAGTACCAAGTCATGTTTTGCAAAGAGATCAAATATGTATTTCACTCAATGTAATGTTTTGTCTACAGTGATGATGGTGTGTTTTGTCTACAGTGATGATGGTGTGTTTTGTCTACAGTGATGATGGTGTGTTTTGTCTACAGTGATGATGGTGTGTTTTGTCTACAGTGATGATGGTGTGTTTTGTCTACAGTGATGATAGTGTGTTTTGTCTACAGTGATGATGGTGTGTTTTGTCTACAGTGATGATAGTGTGTTTTGTCTACAGTGATGATGGTGTGTTTTGTCTACAGTGATGATGGTGTGTTTTGTCTACAGTGATGATGGTGTGTTTTGTCTATTGTGATGATGGTGTGTTTTGTCTACAGTGATGATGGTGTGTTTTGTCTACAGTGATGATGGTGTGTTTTGTCTACAGTGATGATGGTGTGTTTTGTCTACAGTGATGATGGTGTGTGTTTTGTCTACAGTGATGATGGTGTGGTGGTAAGTTAATACTTTATGGTATCCTAAGGTTACTGCATCATAACAATAGTATCTATATGTACTCTGTATTTCAAATTTAAAAAATGTGTCTAAACTTTATTATGGTGGGTTGGAAAATGTTATTCTTTTGAGAACTATTATAATGTGTGTCGTTAGTTGGCTTCGTTGTGAAACTATCATTTCCCTCCTTAGCGATATTGTGAGAATACAATATTTAGATTTCACAATTATGCAGATTTTCACCTCACAGCTAAAAGTGAAGAAAATAGAAACACGTAAGGTTTGTAATAATTCAATTTATTTAAAAAACATTGCCTAAGAATAAATTAGAGCAGACGGACAAAATATAGAATTATAAATCTTTCAGAGAATTATAATAATAGCACGTGTTAAAATCAAGGCATTGAATGAGCTTTTAATAAACTTTGAGTGATAAAACCCGAAGCACCCAAAACTTTGGGGGCACTTTTGCATATTTACTTTTATTTTAATTAAGCAATACAGCAATCAAGTATGATTGATCAAGTAATTTACAAGATATTTTTTGCTTTTCGTATACCCCTGTTTATTGGCTTGATCCTCTGAGATGATAAATATATGTATTAAATAATAAGTAAGCTATTGCCATGACATCAGTATTTTGCACTTGCTAAAACTCTTCGTCAGAAGTCAAGATTCAAGCAACTTAAATTTCATCATAATAATAACGTTGCATAAATGTTATTATTAATCTAGTATGGATTTCAGTCCCAACCTTCTGGGCTGTGCTTATCAGATACCGAATTAAAGAAAACACAGACTGAAACAACAGAGGCCTTACCTGGACTTGAACCAATAACAAACATATGTTTTCTGTTGCAAAACATTTGAAAATGTGTTACCCTACAGAAGCCTAATGAACACAACCTGAATTTATCTTCTGTAGCTCAGTGAAACTTCTCTTCCTGGTTGAGGTCGACCGGCCTACGGAGCATGCTCAGTAGTCATCTCCACGGCTCACAACTTCTTTGCATGTGGGCCTGAGTAAGATGGTGTGTTCGTACTGGGCCGTGTAGGAGCCCTTGGTGTCGCAGAGTGGCGGGTACGGGTCGATAATGCCCAGATCACATAGGTTCTTCAGGGCCATCAGGTACTTGCTCTCTCCGTGCCGGTCCAACCAGCGGCGGCAGAATGCCAGAGTCCCAAAGTTCTCGTTGATCACGTTGAGCAGATGCTTAGCCCTGGGGAGTCTGCAGCCAAAAATACGACAGACACAGTGACACACATAACCAACGGGGCAACACGACAGACACAGTGACACACACACAACCAACGGGGCAACAAGACGAGGAAGAGGGCATTACTATTCAGAGAGTTTTTAATGCAGGTTTATTCTCATAAGGGGTAACAAGAGCAGCTTTGGGAGGCAATCTAGGGGGCACAGATGACTCAGTGGTTGGGGAGTCCGACTTGTCGCCGGTTCGATTCCCGACTGTGCCAAATAACATTGTACAAACACTTTACCCTAAGTTGCTCCAGGTGAATGTTCCTGTATATGCTGTAAGTCGCTCTGGATAAGAGCTTCAGCTAAATGACAAAAAATGTCAAATACATCACTGTGTCATAGGTGCCTGATTTAGAAAGATGGCCAATGTGTATACAGTACATTTCTTTTCCCTCCAGTGTTTTTGTAGTGTGGCAGATTTTTGTTAGAATGTGTACTGTAGGAATCAGCATGTTCTGGATGGCCATAAGCGAGGTCATTTGATCAATGATCCTACGCAGCACCTCAGACACTTCAACACCCCCACTCGTCTTTGATGATGAACAGAATGTCATCCACAGTATAGAATTCTACTTAGCCCCGATGTTCAGTATCATCATTCAGCATTAAAATCCGACCAGGCTGGCACTCAGCAAGTGCCCGACAAAGCCAAACGACCAACCTTATTGGCACGTGTCCAACGTTGAAGTTTTTCATGTAATGCGAGCACTCCATGTCATCGTGGACTGCTCCCCTGCCGGTGCTGCCAAACGTCTCGATTGCGTACACCTCACCTTCCTGTGGAGCACAAGAGGACATAGAAAAATCAGCAGATCACAGAAAATATTGCATGGGATGTAATCCATCTGTGACTTACACAAGTCCAAAGTCCTTTAAACTAAAACTCTATATTGGCAGCTGGCAAGGAAACAGGGAATACAGACTCACCGCACATGTATTACCTTTGAAAACACATAACAAATGTAGATGTTTAGTGCTTAAATATGTATTTTACAAGAATCAACATTGCGTATTGTGTGAGCAGATATTTTGTTATTACAAGAAGTCAGGTGTCCTAGTGGTTAGGGCATCAAACCGACAAGGTGAAACCGCTTCTTCTGCAACATGAGCAAGACAGTTAGCCCTAATGGCTCCTCCTACTATCTGTAACAATCCTACTAGATAGGTGATGCAAATAAGAAATGGTTCTTAATCAACTAATCTGGTTAAATAATTTTAAATATATATTTCATAGGGTGTTCTAACACACATTAGGTTTAATCTAGTGTACTTCATCACACAGCTTGTGAGCTCGGTCTGTTCCCTGTGTATCCTAATGTGTAGTGTCATAGTGCTTGTTCAGGCCCTGTGCTATTGGCTGATAACACTATTGGTTGATAATGCTATTGGCTGATAACGCTATTGGCTGATAACACGGTGACACCCTCCCTGTCTATTAGTCAGTCACAGTGAACAGTGGCACACCATGTCCACGCCACTCCACAGCTGATGCAGGTTTGTGCACAATTCAGAATTGAATTGAGAATGACTCGTAAATTCCTAAATTCCAAAAACAGGATCTAGAATTACAATTCGAATTTGAATTAAAGAAATCAGAATAGCAATTCAATAAAAATTCAAATAAATTAATATACATAATTTAAGTGAAGTGTTAAACAATGATAGTATATGTCAGATATGATTGCATTACATATTCTATAAATAATATTAGTTTGAACTACTTGTACAAATTACATTAACAGGAAATGTTTTCCCTCAGCAATGAATGTTAAAAGCTCAATAAAGTTAGATTTATTGTAACTGTAATTTTGTGGAACATGATGGAACATGAATCCATTTCCCAGAATACTTTACTGAGGTAAAATGTGTATTTCAATTAGTTACTAATCAAATTAAAAGGACATAGCTTTGCATAGATTAAGTAATGCAAATAAAGTAATGCAAACCACATTTATAATGGGTAACTAATGGGTAAGCAATTACATATCCAAACTAGCCATCCTAACACTGAATGTACAGTTGTGTGACTATGTGGAATTTCTTTGAATTGCCATGAATTTAATTCCACATCCTGTCATTCCAATTCAAATTTAAATTCAACTTCCTGTGGGGTGAAGTCAATTCATTTCAAATTCCAATTCATTAAATGAAAGTAGGCCAATTCTGACACAAACACACACACACACGCACATGCACACGCACACGCACACGCACACACACACACACACACACACACACACACACACACACACACACACACAAACACAGTACGCTGGAATCCACTTAAGAAAAAACACTACTCAGCAGTTTGCCAATTTAAATGTTTTCCAGTCTGACTTCAGAAAGACAGCTGTCTTTGAGAGAAGGCAGTCATTACGGTAGTTGGTTGTCCTAAAACATAATATCTGTTCTTAAGAAGAGATCTAACCAGTATAAAGTTAACATTGTTTCTGGCAAAGTTTTTTTTAATGAGCATGTGATCTTGTGTTAAGTTGCAAGCACTAAATTGCATATACAGTATATACACTCAGACAACATCACAACAACATATACAAAGGTGTTAAAAACACATGAAGCTACATTTCATGTGTCAGTATGATCAGTGGCTTGTGGTATACCAGTAAATGCAGCACAAACACTAGGCATCTACACCCATATCTTATCTCCTTGTAACAGAACATTCATTAACTTCTAGTTAGAACATATAAGTGCATACGTGTTCCCAATACTGTAGCTACTGCTGCCACTGTTACAGTTGTAATAATAAATTATTGTCAAAATGTACAGACTGTCAGCTGTTTGCAAAGAACAAACCAAACAAAAGCAGTTCAAATAGCTCAACACATAAAAGTGGTTTGCCAAAATCCAACAAAAAATGCAACTCAGAATGTCAAGATTTTTCAACCCCCTGAATAGAATTCCTTACAAAAGCACAGGTGTTGTCCAAGCACACCTGATGAAACAAATCAAGAGTGTCATTAGTTGCATCAGGTGTGGTTGAGCTGGAAAACATTAAATACCTGAACTGGATAGGGGTTTGAGTGTCACTTTGACTGCGTGTGAGAAACATGGCATTCAAAAGAATGGTCCAAAATGTTAAAAGAAGAGATCATTGCCCTTCACAAACAGGGAACGGGATAAAAAAAGATAGTGATGGAACTGATGTTCCCAGAGACACTGTTGGAAGCATAGTTTGCAAGTTCGAAGTTAAGGGAACAGTGGTTACACTACCTGGATGAGGCAGAAAAAGGAAGCTATCAATGGCTGCAACCAGATTTCTGAGACAGCAGGTTGTGAAAAACCCTTGAGTGACTGAAAAATACCTGTAGCAAGTCTTTGTGGCAACAGGCACTGAGGTTTCACTGAGCACAGTCAGTGAGCACAGTAAGGCACGTACTACACGCAGAAGGTGTCAGAACCTCCAGAAATACACCACTACTGACCCAAAAGATACACCACTACTGACCCAAAAGATACACCACTACTGACCCAAAAGATACACCACTACTGACCCAAAAGATACACCACTACTGACCCAAAAGATACACCACTACTGACCTAAAAGATACACCACTACTGACACAAAAAACTTGGCTCAAATGTATCATAATTTATCAAAATAAATGAAACTGCAAGAGAGAAGATGTGTATTTTGAAAAAGTCAGACACTGTTAGAGTAACCTATTTCTGTTCTGGAAATGTGGGTCTTCACTTAAACATCTGGTTTTTGCTGGGTCCCGATAACATATTTTTTACCTGATTTAATCAGGCAAGTTGATAAAGAACAAATTCTTATTTGCAGCAACAACTTGGGAGAAATGTGGGTAAACATTACAGTGCATCCGGAAAGTATTCACAGCACTTCACTTTTTTCACATCATGTTATGTTACACCCTTATCCCGAAATGGACTACTCTCCCAGTCCCTGCTGCTGAAAAACGTGCCCACAGCATGATGCTGCCACCACCATGCTTCACTGCTATTGGTCAGGGGATGAGCAGTGCCTGGTTTCCTCCAGACATGATGCTGGTTTCTCATGGTCTGAGAGTCTTCTCATGCGCCTTTTACTGAGGAGTGACTTCCGTCTGGCCACTGACTGTACCATACAGGCCTGATTGGTGAAGTGCTGCAGAAACTGTTCTTCTGGAAGGTTCTCCTTTCTCCACGGAGAGGTTCTTGCTCACCTCCCTGATTAAGACCATTCTCCCCCGATTGCTTAGTTCTAGGAAGAGTCCTGGTGGTTCCATACTTCTTCGATTAACAGACAATGGAAGCCAATGTGCTCATTCTGTACCCTTCCCCAGATTACATTTACACTGAAATAATTTATCCAGAGCGACTTACAGTAAGTACAGGGACATTGCCCTGGAGCAACTTAGGGTAAAGTGCCTTGCCCAAGGACACAACGACATTTGGCACAGTTGGGAATTGAACCTGCAACCTTTTGACTACTAGTCTGACTCCCTAACCACTGAGCAGATCTGTGCCTTGATACAGTCCTGTCTAAGAGGTCTACAGACAATTCCTTGGACTTCATGGCTTGATTTATGCTCTGACATGCACTGTTACTTTGGGACCTTATATAGACAGGTGTGTGCCTTTCGCAATCATGTCAAATCAACTGAATTTACCACAGGTGGACTCCAATCAGATTGTGGAAACATCTCAAGGATGATCAGTGGAAACAGGATGCACCTGAGCTCAATTCTGAGTGTCATGGCAAAGCCTGTGATTACTTATGTACTTGTGCTTTTTTACATCTTTTATTTTCAATAAATTTGCTAAGATTTCAAACACACTTCTTTCACATTGTCATTATGGGGTATTGTTTGTAGAATTTTGAGGAAAATAATGTATTTAATCAATTTCGGAATAATGGTAGCCTGGAAAAATCCAGACCCAAATCCTGAACGATAAAGGGTCTGGGTTCGAGTAATGTAAATGACTCAACTCGAGGGCGGCACCAAGCGTGCATTTGAAAATCTCACTGTACGCAATTGGATAACACTACGACCAATCACCAGTGGGTTTTCACTAACCCTATGGCGGATCTAACTGGTAGATAAAACTCTTGCCGTATCAGGTCGCAAAACAGCAAAAACGTCCTTTTATAAAAAAGGAACGATTCGAGCCTATTCTTTTGTTCCTCTTTTAGACAAAAAGCCAAGTCTAACTCTTTCTTTCTAGTGGCCCAAGTCGTTTTAAACAACTGGTGTTAATCCATAGCGATCTTACAATGTTTACTAATGACTTCAAGGTCGCAGAGCTGTCGTGTCGTCATCTGTTTAACACGCCTCTGGCACGCCTATATCAGATACACCGATGTGATTGGTGCAGCTCGGATACAAGGGGATAGTTAATGAGCAGAATTACTCGGTGCCAGAGTAACTTGCTGAGCAAATTCAAATTGTGCTCTCGCGAGAACTCTGGATTTCCAGGGTAGAATAATGGTGCAACATAACAAAATGTGGAAAAAGTGAAGTGCTGTGAATACTTTCCCAGATGCACTGTATTGCTCAGTGTCAGAACTACAGAGCTTTCTCCTTGGCAGTTTGATGATTGAACCATTCGGTCCTCAGTCAGATGCCATAACTACAAGGCCACCTTGTTGCTCCAACTTCAGGTTCTGTCTGGGTTCCTATAGCCTCTAGTCTAGGATTGGTCCCTTTAATATCTGGCCTAAAAAGGGTCCTTATAACATTGGGTCCCAGCTGGGTCCCTATAACATCTGGCCTTGTCTGGATCTTTATAACATCTGGCCTTGTCTGGGTCTCTATAACATCTGGCCTTGTTTGGATCTCTGTAACATCTGGCCTTGTCTAAATCTCTATAACATCTGGCCTTTTCTGTGTCTCTAACATTTGGCCTTGCCTAGGTCTCTATAACATCTGGCCTTGTCTGGATCTTTATAACATCTGGCCTTGTCTGGGTCTCTATAACATCTGGCCTTGCCTGGGTCTCTATAACATCTGGCCTTGTCTGGATCTTTATAACATCTGGCCTTGTCTGGGTCTCTATAACATCTGGCCTTGTCTGAGTCTCTATAACATCTGGCCTTGCCTGGGTCTCTATAACATCTGGCCTTGTCTGGATCTTTATAACATCTGGCCTTGTCTTAGTCTCTGTAACAACTAGTTTAAGCAGTGAGATTCAAATATCTCTGAAGACATTGGAGCCTGTTTCTTTCCCACTGGGCACAAGACGTTAAGAAGACGTCTTTTTGGTTGAAAAGACATTGACTAGACGTCTTTACAACGCCTTGTGCCCAGTGGGTTTATATTGTACACCAGAAAAAGTAACATCTGAAAAATAAATGTGTAGCCTACAACTGAGGTAAGAAGAATCAGTAGTTAGTAGTTCCTACCTCCATCCTGGTGGCCTCTCCTCCCTTGACGATGGGAACCGTCTTCCCTGCGT
The DNA here is from genome assembly GCA_016801145.1 of Umbra pygmaea. Lineage (NCBI taxonomy): Eukaryota > Metazoa > Chordata > Actinopteri > Esociformes > Umbridae > Umbra > Umbra pygmaea. Next base: position 5,266 of record JACXGM010025284.1, on the reverse strand, counting down.
GTATCCTATACTGACCAATGGAGTGACCATTCAGGTTCCTGATTGGCTTCACTACAGAGAAAAATAGAAAAATATTCATATAAAATATCCCCCGGTCAGTAATTGTAACTGGAAAAGAAGGTGAACAGTGATATTCTGATGTCACTAGGTTTTCCCATATAAACAAACACACTGGAAAACGGACAGAATGACAGTCAGAGGATTTCTGGTACCTTGGTATGTTTTACCATCGATTTCCACCTCATATGACTCCATGACCTCCTGGATGGTTTCACCCACGTCACACAGACGCACGTCTATCCCTGCACACTGGCACAGAGAGAGAGAGAGAGCTGACACTTATCAACTGGGAGACACACAGATAACCACTTAAAACAGGTGTCCCCCATCTGTACCGACTAAGAGTCCGATATCAGAGTGGGACAGAAGTACATCGCCCTCATCAAGCCCTTCAATAGCCAGAGCCACACACGTGCACGCACACGTGCACACACACGTGCACACACACAAACGCACACAAACGCACACAAACGCACACAAACGCACACAAACGCACACAAACGCACACAAACGCACACAGCACACACACGTGCACACACACGTGCACACACACGTGCACACACACAAACGCACACAAACGCACACAAACGCAAACACCAGTGTTTCATAGAGTGCTTTACTGGTGCAATTTTTGCCTGAAGAAGAGTAGTGAAAGCAGCACCAAAACTCATGCAGCCTAGTTGACGTTAACTGCGTTTTGGTGCTGTATTTTTCCTAGAAAAATTTGCCAGATTAAACACAGAGACTATAGCTACAACACACGCACAGTTGGACACTGGTGCTCTGGCTTAACAGAGCAGAGTTAGCCAAATTCTTCATTGTGCAATATTTTTCCTCCTTTCATTATTCCTTTGATATTTACATTGTTTTGTTCACATGCTTGTCATCCCAGCTAGCACAGAGCTGAAGGGCAGCCGGCGGTTACAGCTGACGGTGCGCTAGCTTTTTGCTCATTGTTTAACGGGCTGTCCGCCAGCGGCAGTGTTGGAGGCAGAGTGGTCCACCGATGGGTGAGCTGCATTTTAGACAGAGATCCTCCGGGAATCCTACGCACTCATACTGTTGTTCCAGTTAGTCCATCAGCTGCGTAAAGGCTATATTCCAGGCTAGGCTTATGTTGTGGATTTCTATTTGTAATGAAAAATATTTTAAACTTAAAATTTTGAAAATTGGTTAAATCAACATTGAAATTTGGGTTTATTTTGAAATACAAAATTGAATTCAGATATTAAATAAAAAAAATCGGTCTTCTTTTATTGTAGACAAATTTTTCAAAGTCTAAAATGCTGCTCACCCGTCGGTAGACCTCTGTGTCTCCGGTGGACCGCTCGTTAAACGATGAGCAAACCGCCGGGCGGACCAGCAACTATGCTGCCAACTATAGATCTCTGCTTTTCGGGCTTTGTTACCGTGATATACACTTGCTCTTAAATAGCAGAATTGGGCAGAAAACTGGGTTCGACATCTATAATAGTTTAGGCTTAGTTTAAGAAAATAACACGGTATTTAATACAAGTATTGCATGTATTATTAAGGATCCTTACAATGTTTTGCTATTTGTGTTTTATATTGTAATTCGGGAACATTTTTTTGGCTGGTAAACCAAGAGGTTTCTTTGATGCTTTGATGTGCAGAAAGGGGTAAGGTAAGAGACCCTATGTATCTAAAGCAACAATTAATGACCTTAAACACAATGCCATGACCAAAAAAGAAATCACCCCTGGATCACCTTTGGAAAATCACTGTCCTTGATGCTAATGTAAAATCCTGTAGGAAACACGGGACCACGCACGCGCGCACGCACACACGCACGCACGCACGCACGCACGCACGCACACACACACACACACACACACACACACACACACACGCACACACACACACGCACACACACACACGTGGTAAGATAAAGCTGTAGATGGTTTACCTTGATTCCTGTGTTGGTAGCATCTCGTACAGCCTCCAACAGTCTGTCGTACTTTGGGTTAAAGGTAACGGTGAATGCACAGTCAATGATTCGACCTGGAACACCAACACACATCTGCCATTATGCATTAGGATGGCGCTTTTACCATGTTACCTCAGTGAGTATCTGCATCTTCTTTACACAAAGATGTAATTACAGCACATTTTACAATCTAATATCAAAACTCAAGTCGTTGAGGCAAGAGAAAGTCTTCAAAAGGAACGGCACTGCTGCAGGTATTTTTCCCAGTTCAGCAGTGGAGCTGCTTGATTGAGTTCATCGACATGTTGAAGATAATTATATTAGTGGAATCTGGTGCAGTGACATTAAAATGCTGAGTACAAAATACTGTTGAAGGCCTATTGTAGATAGACAACTGCTGATATAAAAAGGGTGTTTAAGCTTACATATACACAACAAATTAAACCATACACAGACTGTGATCTTAGACAGAAACTGTTAAGGCCCCTTGTGAGAATTGGTGAAATTACATACAATTTTTCTATTGGATTTGGCCAGTTTGTGTAGAACATTAATATGCCAGCGGATGTGTATTTACATAAATCAATGTGTTTGATTTAAGAACTAAAACAGAACAACAAAAAACTCAGTGTTAGTGTGCCCATGACTGACCATTGATGTGCGTGCCAAAGTCTATCTTGCAGACGTCGTTGTACTGCAGAACTGTCGTATCTCCAGCATTGGGAGTGTAGTGCGCAGCTACATGGTTGATGGAGCAGCCTGTAGGGAATGCCAGGCCAGCCATCAGGCCGTTCTCCTTGATCAGTATTCTACTGCAGGCTTCCAGGCGCTCACTGTGGTGGACCAGCAACACAGACTATTAACCACATAGATGCCGTCTCTTTGTTAGGTCACCCAGTTTTTGCTTTTTCTGTATACAAGGTTTTAAAAAGCTTAGAAAGTTAGTCATCTTAACAAAAGACTTGATTTGACTCGACAAAAAGAAGAATCAATATAATCAAAAATGTATATTATATGTATATAAATCAATTACCACAAAAAATGTTAGGACTATTAAGGAAAGTTGACTTAAAATTAAAGTTACTCCCAGGTAATACTACAAGCTCTTTTACCTTTATTTATACCGAGAAAATCAACTATTTTCTGTATTTAATCGCTAGATTATGTTCAAACTTTTCTTAGTTTTAAAAGCAGTATATTATGATAAAAATGTTAATGTAAAATATAGGCAGTGCTAATTAAGTTAAATTAATTAGGTGCAGTAGCTGTCTTTTTCCAAGTTGGTCCATTAAATCAGGCTGTCATGGCCTTTAAATATTGGCCCTCAAATAACCCATGTAAATCACCTTCCACTGTGCTCTTGATCAAGGCAACATGTAGAATCACAGCTGAATTAGGCTACAGCATAAAATTAAACTGCTATATTTGGAGAGAAGCTGGGTGTGCAGGTATTTGATCCAACCCGTGTCATGCTCTTGTCCATTAGTTCATGTTTACTGCAATGTAGGGCTAGGACACCAATGAAGGATGTAATATTAAAGGAACACTCCAAACACCTCAAACATAAACATTCCGACATTAAAGTCACAAAAAACTTTTCTTCTCTCCAGATAGAGAAAACCTTCTCAATGTGTTCTAAAGTTCCCAAATCAGCCACCGTAAGTTTGTGAATTCTATGCCTGTTACGTTAAAGAAACCAAAGTATATTAGTATGACATTCCTTAACTCTCATATTGACATAGTTTTCATCTAACTGTAGTGTATATATAGCAAAATAGCAAAATACAATTCCTGAAATTCAGTTGTGGCATTTGGTTTTGGTGTGGCCCCCCCTAAGTTTTTCAGTTGCCCCATCTGGCCACCCCTATGAAGAATATCTGGGGCGCCACTGTCTCTCAGCAATCATACAACCCTTGAAGGTTAGGGGACTAGATAGACAAGGCACACCTGTAAAGGCCAGTGGATAACCACGTAGGCTTACATTAATATTTTAAAACACTATGGAGACTACTGTAATCAGTTGATTACTGGCAAAAAATAAATAATTTTTACATTTGGGAGTAGTCAATTGAAAAATGGATCAATAATATAATGCGTTCTGTATAACAGCTTCAGATATAATAATAGCTATGTAAATTGTGTTAAGATATACAGTATCTCTGTGAGTCACCATGATAAGTGAATTACTTAAATGGTTCATGCAGTGCCGGCCCGAACCTTTTGGGGGCCCTAAGCAGAATTTGATTTGGGGGCTCCCTCCCACCATGTGTGACCTGTGCACTCGATTGAGGGCCCCCTCCTAGTTCACTTATGCCTCAGGCCGGCCCTGGGTTCATGGTTCCCAAACTGCAGTTTTTGTTATTTAGTACATAATATTGTCCATTATATTGTCATTGACATTATTTGACTGACATTATTGGACCCACTACATCTTTTTTCTTTCCATCAGTCCACCTATAATGTCCTTATTGACATAAATTGAGGTGACCTTTATATTTACTTTGGAGTGTCACATTGTGGGAGTTAAGCCGGAGGCAGAATGCAAAAAGTATGTTGACTCTTATTTTAGTAGCAATTGAGAGGCCAGAGACTATGGCTAAAATACATAGACTAAGGGCTACAGTAATCCCAAAAGTAATACAGCATGCCTCGCAAGGCAACCTCAAAAATAACGCTGAATATACTCAGAGAAACACAATGTACATGGGCACAACACCAATAATAAATAATATCGACTAAACAAACACAGGACCTTAACTGGGTAATGATTGAAATGATAACAACTGTGTCTGATTACAATAATTAACAGGTGAGGTGAAGAAGGTGAGTGATAAATGGAGTGCGAGTCCGGAACACCAAACAGTACCTGGAACATGGAACGGGCTCAGCCCGCTATACCATGGGGGGGGAGACTGTTACAGAGTGCTACTATATGTCTTATTGCAACAATTTTTGGGGGGCCACAGAATTTCTTTTTTGATTTGTCTTAAACCAGTTTATTTTAAACAACTTCCTGCTATGCCATTCAACTGGTTATAAACTAGCTTTTATGTAAAGGAAAGTAATCCGATTATTTTACTGAGTTTGGGTAATACAAAAGTTAGTTTACTGATTACAAATGTAGTTGGTAACTATTAACTGTTACGGATTATATTTAAAAAGTAACCTACCCAACCCTGGCATCAAAGCTTAACTTCTGAATGTAGACAAATGATTCAGCAACACAGGTTAGCTATGTAGATGGATGCTTCAGCAACA
>JACXGM010025282.1:0-15374 GCA_016801145.1 Umbra pygmaea | reverse complement strand
TGTCTGTATTAAAATTACACTACATTATTGCCTGTGTCATATTCCACAGATGAATTATCCCAGCTGTGTCAGGCTTCTGGGGAGGAGACCTCAGGGGCTGACACTGATGACTGGGTAAGAAGCAATGAAGCATATTTCAGCTGTAGACCAACGCTTGACTGGAAGACTGGGATCCACCATGTTTAGGTTACCTTAAAATAACTGGGTGAACTCAGAACAATAAAGTTATTGAACATTTGTAGTGTTTCTCTTTCAGATTGAGTGCACCACCTGCATTAAATGGTACCACAGTGTGTTTGTTGGGCATCCCCCAACAGAGGGAGACTACTTTTGTAAGGGCTGTATATTTTTAAAATAAACAATATATTTTTTCATTCATTGTTGTCTTTCTGTTAGTCAAAGTATTGGGTCCATGGATTTCCTATTGTAACATGACCTAGAGCTTGCATTACATATTGAATTTGAATTCGTGCACCATGTTGACGTGCAGAGACTTTGGTTTTGTTCTTTACACCACAACTGTTTTGTTGCCAATGTTAAAGAATAGCTCTTTGTATGCCTAAATAATATGAGCATAGCCTATAACCGATGAAATTGTAGGTACCGTTGTTGTACCACGAACTAATCTGGGCGCACTGCACTCTGTTTTGCCAACAGCGGTCTTCACTCCGCGTTCGTGCAGTGGCATCAACACATACCTCAGACAGCTTAAAAACACTTACAACACATGAAAAGGAATTGTGATGTGTCACAAATAAGAATGACAACATGAACATTTGAACGATTTATTGACGTTTTGTTTATATATTTCTCTTTAATCGCGTCTAAAGTAGTACAGTAGGGACTTTCCTCCATCTCGCCCATTCAACTCTTCACCTTCCGCCCTCCATCTGTATTTTGCGCGTCATTACAATCACGTGACTGCAAACCACCTATTGCAGGGCTTGACATGTAGGTAAATTTGCCAGTGGCACACAACGCATCAGTGACTGTCAAAATTACTGGCCCCAAATTTGGACCATAATGTCTTGGTGAATTGTATTGTTAATGTATACTTCTGCTGACAGAGAACGGCGATTTTACAGAAGATGTATTTGGTCTTAGTGGTCATCATGTATTTTTATTTATGTATTATTTACCCAAGTGCTTTGTGTTAATTTCTGGCAAGTGTTGACAAGCAAACAGCTTGATGTACCGTTTCTTTGCTAATAATAAGATTGTTTCTTAATAGGATGTCGCCTGTCTGATATTAATGAAAGACTACAAAACAGGACAATAGTAATTGCTCAAGCTTTTCGCTCTGGGTTTTAACCCAAACTGATCTTGACATCAGTTTTTGAACGGTTTTCTTTTCTTTATATTTGTTATTTGGCTTTCCATGTATTTTTTACTTATCCTTTACAGCACTTTGGTCAACTGTGGTTGTTTTAAATGTGCTATATCAACCCATTTTTATCCCCTTACAGTCTGTCAAAAGTAGCAAGGCAACAGCCAGGTTAAACTGTACTGAAAATAATAATTCACAAAGTTCTTACCAGTTTTGACATAGCAGTTTGAACATGCCTGTCTGAAGTCATGCGTTTCAACCAGAGGATTTTTGGCAAAATCCACTACATTAGGAATTTGGGTTACATCCGGCATCCCCAGTGCCATTCCCATTGGCTTATCACGGAGGGTCAACTGAGGGGAAAAGTGTTTTTTGCATTTTTCAAATAGATAAACAAAAATGCTAACTACAAAATTGTGAAAATGTCTGACAGCCGGACCAGTCTAGCTAGACTCACCTGCATGTATGAAGGTTGACCATATCCTAAAAATGTCAGTGACAAACATTAACAAAAAGTTAAAAATATCAACAAAAATACATTTTAATGGATTGTCTTTTGCCACTGTGATTAAAATATCTCTATTCAATAATGAGAAATATCGAATAATTTAAACATTCAAAAAAATTTAAGAGGTTACCGTTAAACTGGCTGTATGCTGCTCCATGCATACCTGACTGAGGCTCTGATAAGGTGAGGCTATCCAGGGAGTCTAAAGCAGGTGACATCCCAAAGGTGTCCAGACCTAACGAGTACCCGCTGGCTTGTGTCTTGTGGTAGGGAGGAGGCAGATTCACCGTGCAGTGGGCTGACAAGTTCATGAAGGGGTTCATGTGGAATGAACTGGGCATGGAATTGTTGTTGGTACTAGTTGGTAGAGTGAGAGGTCCCTTCATGGTGGGAATGACCTATAGGACAAGGCCAACACAATCAACTTTATTTTAATGTATCAGTCAAAAGACCAACTATGACAAATAATATTATTTCAATGTAAGAACATCCAATATTTCCTAGACTAGCAGCAATCTCACATGAACACACCAGGGGAGACTGTGTGGAGCTGGGGCCTGCCTGGTCCAGAAGATCATCCAGGTCATCTCCAATTATTTCTGCATCGAAGTCCAGCTGAGACTCTGCCGTATGGTAGGACCGGGTAGGACTGACTCTGGCACCGTTGACCAACGCAGGCATGGGAACCTGAACATGGACGGGCTCTGTGGTGTGAAGCCCGGCAGGCAAGGCTGAAGGGGCGATGCCAACAGATGTGAACTTAGCCTCCGTTGCTTCACTTCGGGGTGTGGGGTGCAACTTTCTGCCTCCTACTGGCACTAGACCTGGGGGTTGGAGGCTGCTGGTTTCCACAGAGAGCTGAGTCTCATCTACAACATCAGTGGGAAGGGTTTGTTATTATTAACTTTTAAATGGGGCATCAAAACCTCCCTTATTTAAGTATACAAAGTAATTGAACCGAAAGGCTTACCCATTTCTATATCTTCCACAGATCCATGTGACTGGAACAAATAAAAAGAAAGAGCTTAACACAGTTTTATCACAGGTTCAAATTTTCACACATCATTGTCTATTATATACTACAGCTGAATGGGACTCTGAAGAAGGGCCAGACATTGGTTAATCTGTGTATGTATGGCAATCATACAAAAAACCTTCAGAATATATGACAATGAAAATTACCTGGAGAATTAGCAGTTACCAAACACGTTCCCAAGACTGGATTGTACTGCAATACCAAGGGCTTACCCAGAACTGGACAAATCGAATCAAATATTTTGCCCGAGTCATGGAACGCTATTCACAGTGACCTTAAGCTTAGAGAATGTGTCTCTTGCAGAATGTTTTTTGTAACCGTCTGTTCCTTAATGTTTGTATGTCATATTAAAGTTTTGTATGTTTTTAATTTAGCATTACAGGGCTCAGCTGTGAAGGAGACATGGGTTCTGTTGAGTCCCTCTGTACAAATAAAGGTAAATAAATAATAACGTTTCCACTACATCACGTCTCCTTTTGAAACCTACTCTGCATTTCGAACATGAACTAAAATAATATACGTTAAATCCCTCCTTTTACCTTTTCGTTGGTCGCACCTGAATACTTTGATCCAGGCAAAACATTTAAGGCTGGCTGTTGAAACAAATGTTGTAAGGTTAGATACTAAGCCAAAACATGTAATCCCGCCATACTCAACACATAATATTCACCTTGCTCCTGACATAGGCTTTACGTATTTTCAATCCCAAGATTTTGGCGAGGTCCTGTGTCAACTGTATGACACTTGGATCCTGAGGGGAGGGAGATAATTTTTTTAATACATCACATATTGATAGCATTTTAAAGGTGAACAATGACAAACATTTCTCATTTGTCTATGTTCCTAAATCACTCAAATTAATTATTTGACTGTCTCTCTAATTGGTAAGCTCTCTCACATCAGTTGAGCAGGGTCGAGCTAGCGCGATTGCTACATCAATGAGTTATATGGTTGTGTCCCCACTAATGGGCTAGATACAATTTTGTGAAGTGATGTCAGAAAAGGTAAGCTTGATTCCACACAACTGACATTTATTGTACTAAATGTATATCTTATTTACAAACAGCAGTTTTGCTTCCCATTCTTTTGTGTTTGCATTTTGAAAGAAAATAATTTCACGCAAATATTCATTTTTTTCACTAAATTCTATCTAGCACAACAGTGGCGAATGTTATTTTTTTATTTCACCTTTATTTAACCAGGCTAATCGATTGAGAAAAAGTTCTAATTTTCAATCACCACATGGACGCAAGGTGACAAACTTAAACACAATGTATACAATTGGATTAAAAAAATACTGTGCATTCAGTGCAAATATGGTCTAAAAAGAAGAGAGGTAGATGATTGGAATGTAAACTGGCAGTACAAGAGAAGTAACACTAGGATAAGTAACACGATGATCATGGCTAAAAAACTGTAATATGCAAATTATACAACGACAGCTGTGCGGTTGAATATGTGCAAGATGCATTAAGTGTTTGATGAAGGCACTAGGGCATTAACAGGCTGAGAGAGGAGGTAGAGTCAACATGTGCAATGGTCTGTCAGTAGATTAGAAAGTAATGCTTTAAAGGCAGTGGTGGACTCAATTTTCAGGGATTTTTGTAGGTCGTTCCAGTCATTAGCAGTGGAGAATTGAAAGGATAGAAGGACGAGGTGTGGGCTTCTGTAGCAACCAGAGAGGTATACTGTACCTGCTGGAGCACAGGTTGAGAGTGGATAATGCTATAAAATTAAAGGTGGGGTTTTGCCTTGTAAGGACTTGCAGATGAGATGGTACCAGTGAGTTAGGTGCCAAGTGTGTAATGAGGACCACCAAACTAGTGAATAGAGGATGCAGTGGTGGGTGTTGTATGGAGTGTTGGTAACAAAACCGATGACACCGGTATACTACATCAAGTTTCCTAAAGCTGGATTCACATCAGGTCCGGCAAACTGGTTGCACTGTGGCGGAAGCCCATTGATTTCAATAGGAAGCAATGTGCACCGCTGCGGCAAATCTACCGGAACCGGCAAAATGTGGATGCGGTGCGGCGGGTGTGTCGCAAGAGTTGAAATAATCCAACTTTTGCGGTGCTTTGCCGTACGGTGCCAGAACCAGAATTTGATTTACCTTAGAGAAAGAGCTAATATGTCGCTTTCATCTATGGGTGTGTGAGATTGCAAGACAAGCTTTGACAGCTCTGTAGATAGTTTTGGTATTGTCAATGAATGCTAAACTGTCAGTCGCCTTGCTGGAGGTGGACAGTTGTATGCAATGTTGCCTACCATCTCGTAAATGCGGAAGATTGATTACGATGTTGTTGCAGCGTACACGTGTGTCTGCATTACGATGCCGTACGGGGACTTTTTACCGTGTCTGGTGTGAATTCAGCTTAAGAAGAGAATTTGAGGCCGTTGTGTAGACAACAGCACTGAAGTCAAGTATTGGGAGGATGGTCAATTTCACAAGGGCTTGTTTGGCAGGAAGGGTGAATGAGGCCTTGTTACGGAGTAGGAAGCCAATACTAGATTTGATCGTGGACTGGAGATGGTTTATGTGGGTCTGGAAGGAGAGTGAGGATTTTAGCCAGACCCCTAGGTATTTTGTAATTTTCAACATATTCTAGCTTAGGGCTGGGCACTATATCGATATTATATTGATATCGTGATATTACACTGATTATCGTCTTAAATTTTTGATATCGTAATATCATGATATGACAAGTGTGTTATCTTTTCTTGGTTTTAAAGGCTGGATTACAGTTCTGAACTTACCAGACTGTTCTAGCTTTTCTATTATTTGCCTTTACCCCACTTAGTTATTATATACAAATCAATGATGATTATTTATCAAAAAACTCATTGTGTAAATATTTCTTTGTAAGCACCAATTGCCAACCCTACAATCTCACTGCAATATTGATATTGAGCTATTTGGTCAACAATATTGTGATATTAGATTTTTTCCATATTGCCCAGCTTTTTTTCTGATGTAGCAGAATTCAAATGCACCTTCTACATCTGATGTAGCAGAATTCAAATGCACCTTTAAAAGCAAATTTTCCATGCCAATTCTATAATATTTACTACTTCTACTGTTGTACATTTTCCAGACCACTGCTCAGTACATAGCGTTTTATTATTATTATTACTATTATTATTATTACTATTGTCATTACTATTTTAAAATTATTATATTGTTGTAATTCTTGTTTTTAAGCCCACTGCATAGAATCGCCGAGCCATGTCAAAAATAATTTATCTGCATAGGATGATGTATGTTATTCAATGCATATGATAAATAAACCACTTTGACTTTGACTTTTGACTTTACTTGTCATACTTACCACATCCAACATGATTGAGCATTATTCTTTTACTATAATAGATTTGAATATTTAATTGACAGAGATTGGTAAATGTTTCAAAACAATATCTGTGTCTTGCACACCTCTTTGACAAAAAAAGTGCAATTCTTCACTTGTTAATTTTAATAAAGAAAATTCCATTTTTTTCTTTACATGTGTACACATTTTCCAAACTTTAAAAATAATTAAATATTGAGATATAGATCTTTAGTTGTTAAAGCTAAAAAATATGTTGAGATATTCATTTCGGGCCATATCGCCCAGCCCTAGCTCAGACCCATCCAAAGTGGTGATGCTTGTTGGGCAGGCAAGTACAGAGTGTGAGCGGTTGAAGATCATGCATTTGGTTTTAACGGAGTCCAAAAGCAGTTGGAGACCACAGAAGGAATGTTGTATGTCATCAAAGCTCTTTTAGAGGTTTTCTAACACAGAGTCCAATGTAGGGCCAGATGTATAGTGAATGGTGTCGTCTGCGTAGAGGTGGAGTCACCAGCAGCAAGAGCAACATCATGGATGTATACAGAGAAAAGTGTTGGCCCGAGAATCGGACCCTGACGCACCCTCAGAGACAGCAAGAGGTCCAGACAGTAGAGAAGTAATTTCTGAACCAGCCGAGGCACTCATTTGAGAGACCCTTGAGTTTGCCAATGTGGATGCTAATATTGACAGAGTTGAATGCCTTGGCCAGGTCGATGAAATCAGCAGCACAGTAGTCTTTGGTCGATGATGATGTTATGATGTCATTTAGGACCTTGAGTGTTGCTGAGGTGCACCCACGGCCAGTTCGGAAACCGGATTGCATATCAGAGCGGCTGTGGTGTGACTCGAAATGGTCGATTATCTGTTTACTGACTTGACTTTCAAACAACCTCATGCTGTAGAACCAGTGCTAGCTTGACCCTGCTCTCTCCGAGTGAGAGAGCTGTTGGGTGAGAAAGACAGTGACATAATTATGTCAAACTATTTATGAGCGTAGACAAATTAGATGTGTCAGCAGTCCCCTTTAAAACAGAAAAACAAACCCGAAACCCACACAACATGGAACAATTTCTGTCCTACCTGGGGTACTGCTAGGGAGCATTTTGCTATGGCCTCATACGCCTCCTGATGGCAGCCCAACTCTTTCAAGGCTCTGGATTTCCTATATATTGCTCTATGGTTCCCCTCGTTTAACTGAAGAGCTTTTTCACAGTCCTCTAGTGCCTCTTTGTGCAGACCCTGAAAAATAATTCAGAAAGTACATCACTATTTTAAAAACAAAAATATGTTGCTAGTTATTTTAATGGGGAAATGCCTAGAAATAAATCTACACCAATAAAAAGGTTAGAGGTGTCCAAAATGCCATTTAAAGATCGACATCACCGTTAAAGCCTTCAGTATTTTTAATAAAAAATAATGAAAAATACATGGAGGCCCGTCTGACCTCCTCTATGTATCACAGGTTAGACTTACCGGAACAATGTTTAAGTAAGCGGCAGCTCGATTGGCATACAACTTTTCCAATGTAGAAGTTGATACACTAATATCTTCTGAGTTGGCATAATCTGCTATGTTCAAGGCCTCTGTGTACATTTCTATAGCTCTTGTCCATTCCCCTTCATTAAACACGTCATTTCCTTCATGAAACAGATTCCTCACAAGATCCAGAATGAACACCTAAAAAGACAAAGTCAAAATCAATACGGAAATGACAGTTGTGTCCTGAGCGTCATTAATGTCAGTGTTGTCAGTTGGAATTATTGCATAATCACCTCATATTTGTCCTGACTTCCAGGAAAGGGCAGAGTTGACCTAGAAACAACAAAGTTCACATTTAGACCTCATTCAGATGAATAAAACAGAGATCCATACGAGTGTTGATTTAGCAGTGGCACAATCGTTCTCTCAAAACTAGGGATTTGCCGGTAAGAAAATATTTTGCCAATACTAATGCCTACACTACAGTGAATTCAGAAAGTGTTGACCCATTACATTTTCCACACTGTTAAATTACAGCCTTAAATGGACTACATGTATTTTTACTCATTAATTTACACACAATAACCCAAAATGACAAAGCAAGAACAGGTTTGTAAACATTTTAGCAAATTTAACAAAAAATAGAAAGATCACAAGTATTGGCCAGGAGAGAAGGCTTGCCATGTTTGTCTAAACGTGACACTTAATATTCAGGCCTAATGAGTTCCATCTTGAGCCGCTTTCCGACCGCAGGGATTTTTGCAGTTCCTAGAACATAACGTTCCTATAACCCTTTTTTCTTGTGTTCCGACAGAAGAAATTGCGGGATTATTTAGTTCCTCGCACCGCCGTTCCTATAACCTTTTTAGCTCCTACTCCAGAGCAGGGTCTTTCCATTTTCCCTATTCCTAGGTCCACGTTGATTGGTCCAACTTATAAATTACACAGGTCGCTTCGTTTGTCTGTTGCGTATAATACTATGCTGGAGCCTCGTCTTTTGTGTTTCTCTGTTAAGTAGCTACTCAATTTCTATGAATCCAGTCTAGTTTTTAAACGCCGCGGTTCGATATTAGGACATTATCAACACAACATTATTTTTATAAAATTGTATTGGATGTATTTTTCAGCCTCGTAATCTGAAAGAACAGCAAGCCGCGGGTAGGAACCCAGCACTACTTGGGCTGAAAACAACCAGATCATCCGCATACATAAGATGATTTACACACTTATCTCCAATCATACACCCAGTGTTACAAACATTAAACTGTGGAATGTTGTATGTAGCGCTACACTAAAGTCTAGTGACGACGCTATAAAAGCCTGTTGCGGTGCTTGCGTCAATCCCTTATCCCTCCTACCAGTTCCTATGGCCACTTGACCAGTGCGAATGCAAATAGCAAAACCGGTTTTGGGGGAGAGTAGTTAGTAGAACTGTTTAGAAGTGGACTGTTCCTATAACTACGTTCCTGTAACTACTTGGTCGGAAAGTGGCTTTGGATACATCAGACCAGACCATTATTATATAACTCCAAGCAGGCTGGCATGTGCCTTTTCCTAAAGAGTGGCTTCTGTCTGGCCACTCTAAGGCCTGATTGGTGGAGTGAAGCAGAGATCAGTTCCCTCATCTCCACACAGGAGAATTGTCAGCGTGACCACTGGGTTCTTGGTCCTTAACCAAGGCCCTTCTCCCCCGATTGCTCAGTTTGGCCAGGCTGCCAGCTCTAGGAACAGTGTTGCAAACCTTCTTCAATTAAGGAATGATGGAGGCCACTTTGTTCTTACGGTCCTTCAATGTTGCAGAAATGTTTCGGTACCCTTGGTACCCCTTGCCCTTAATCTGTGCAAAAAAATTTTTCAAAACATTTTACAATGAGGCTGTAATGCTACAAAACGTGGAGAGGTTTTTAAAATAATTCAGAATGCACTTATAACACGACCCATGTTGATGCCAAAGCTTTGTCATTTCTGTACCTGGGTACCATGGCTTACAATAAATACAAATATTGTATCTGATAATAGCTTTACTATGCACAGCATGTCAAAGATTGAAGCAGATGGGCTACAGCAGCAGAAGATCACACTGGGTGCCAATCATGTTAGTCTAAAATTCGAACTGGCCACCAAAATTGGACAATAGAAGTTTGGAAAAACTGGTTGCAAACTGGTTTCTTGAACATGACAAGGAGTTCACTGTACTCAAATGGCCTTTGGGATGTTGTGGAACAGTAGATTCCCCATCATGGATGTGCAGCCCTCAAATCCACAGCTACTGCGTCATGCAATAATGTCAATATAGACCAAAATCTCAGGAATATTTCCAGCACCTTGTTGAATTGTTGCATCAGAGATTTAAGGCAGTTCTAAAGCAAAAAGAGGTCCAACCCGGTACTAGAAAGGTGTACCTAATGAAGTGTATATTTCAATAATATATCTACTCTATTAAAAAAATAAATTGCACATATTCTCTTTCTGCAAAAACTTTACATGGTGCCACTGCCAAGATTAAAGTGCAGTAAATACAGAATGACATTTTATCAACAAAAATTAAATTCCAAATTGTTTCATATTAATATGCTATACTGATTTCCCTTCTTAAAAATGACAACTATTTGTATACAATGCCATATATTTTCTTGATTCTTCACTTTGCGTTTGCCTTTGTGTCTGCTATTAGTGTCGGAGGACCAAAGCCCTGTCACTGAAAGTGATGCAAGTTATTATTATTATTATTATTATTATTACTACTACAAGGTAGAAAAATCTGTAAGGAAAATATAGAAAAATCTCAGAAATCCAACACCTTAGGCTCAAGGAAAACGTAAATTAAAACAATTTGGAACATCCTTAAAAAGCTTAGCAATCATAAACAACCTGGTAGACAATCTCTACAGTAGATGACCAAAAAATATTCCCCATAATTAAACGTACAATATGTAACTTTTCTGCATTAAAAAAGAAAAATCACTATATGTTATATCTATTTTTTAGTTGTGTACTTACATTATCCCAAATGCGGGTAATTTGCCGCCAACACAAACTCTGATTTTAGGTTTATCTTTCAAAACAATAGCGCTCGTTTTAATTAATTACAGTAATCATTATTTATATCGTTAATTCATTATTTAGCCCGTGAATTGTAACCAAATGCAATTGTATTTTGTGTAAAGAAGCAATGAGAGCATGTGATAGCAAAAATAATAATTTAACATGTTTTAATAAAAACAGTAACAAATATGTTGTACACACAATTTGATTGAATAACTTGTCAGTGTCTCATGTGAAAACATGATTAAATTAAAAAAACATTTACTAGAGTCTGTTTTATCCAACAAAATACAAATTTTAGCAAAACATGAACATGGACACTACCATAATGAATTACAAGCACTATTATTTTGAAACTGAAAATCTGAGTTTGTGTTGCCAGGCGAACGTTCTTGCCTACTGTATAGCTTAGGCCAGCGCTGCCATTACATGTCCTCGAGAATAGGCATGATCCTCCATGTTCAACTGGCTTTGAAATCTGCCGGCACTCATGAGTAATCTCCCCCTGGCATTCGTCACGGGGCCACTAGTGTAAAAGCGAAAAGGCAGAGCTTGAATTTCCAGGCATGTCCGTCTCTGGCTAATGTATTTTAAAGATGGAGGCGTAACATGGCTGCCGCAATTTGAGCGGCACCATCGAATATATTCTGAATTAAATATTCTACGCTTACTGTTCGCCTGGCAACACTCCAGTATATTTTGCCAGCACACCAAACTCGGATTATCCGTTTCAAAATAATAGCACTCATAAGTCATTACAATAATCATTGTTAATTTATTGCATAGATAGGAAGTTTATCCATGTTTTGCTAAAAAAATTGTTTACTGTTGGAAATAACAGACTAGTGAATATATTTCAAATGTAATCTTGTTTTCACGAGACACTGACAATATTTTCAATCAAATTGTGTGTACGACATCAAAGTCAATGTCAAAAAGCATCTAGCGCTTTATCGCGAAAGTCTGCCAAGGTTGGGGGAAGATTAGTTAAATTAGTGAGCAACATAACTGCATCACAAATTATTTGGACATTGATGGAATGAAAATGCTTACGATTAATGACAGCATTCTTTCTCATTCGGTACCCACAAGTGCAGTCAATAGCACTGATACATTTGGGAATCCGGACCTATAGCTGCAAATTGGGCTTTTGTGCTTGCCTGTTCACCCGCGGTGTACGGAAACTTCATGTAGGCTAATTATGCGACAAGCCTATAATTATACCTAACATGTCTGGCATAACCTGGCTAAGGATTGGCTGAGATATCCCTGACCTGTCAGCCAATTCCCTCTGAAAAGTGCTAGTCGACAGAAATCCTCTCATTATGAAAGGCGCCACTAAATAAAATGCACTATTGGGCTATTATTATTATTGTTGTTATCTACTAACAGCGCAAGATCAGCCAATGTGCGTCAATACGAATGGCTTTTTATTACCATCCATTTGACTGTATCTGATAATCTACAGATGTTTTGTATTAATCTAATTGTAAATGGGACATATATGGTAGTGGACTTTAGAAAGCAGCAGAGGGAGGGTCCTGCCCCCATACACATCGATGGAGCTGAAGTAGAGAGAGTTTCAGAGTTCAAGTTCCTCGGTGTTCATCAGCGACAACCTCACATGGTCCAGACAGACAAACTCGGTAACAAAAACTGCCCAAAAGCGCCTATACTTCCTGAGGAGACTCAAGAAGTTTGGCATGTCTGTCAGGATTTTATTAAACTTCTACAGGTGCACCATTGAGAGCATCCTCTCAGGCTGCATTACAGCCTGGTACGGCAGCTGCTCCGCTGCTGATCGTAAGGCCCTTCAGAGGGTGGTGAAATCAGCGGAGCGCATCATTGGCTGCTGCCTCCCCTCCGTGCAAGGCATCTACCATAAGCGATGCCTCAGGAAAACAAAGAACATACTCAAAGACCACAGCCACCCAGGCCGTGAACTTTTCTCACTACTGCCGTCTGGTAGACGTTACCAGAGCATCAAAGCACGGACCACCAGACTTACAAACAGTTTCTTCCCACAGGCCATTCGGCTGCTCAACATGGAACACAGACACTGATCGCAAATCGTCTGTTGAGCACTAGCACTCTTTGGTCACTTTATGCTCTCTACATCTGATGTAGCAGAATTCAAATACACCTTTAAAAGCAATTTTTCCATGCCAATCTAATATTTACTACTTCTACTGTTGTACATTTTCCAGACCACTGCTTAGTACATAGCGTTCAGTATTACTATTACTATTGCCATTATTATTTTAAAATTCTTATATTGTTGTAATTCTTGTTTTTAAACCCACTGCATAGAATCGCCGTGCCATGTCAAAAAGAATTTCTCTGTATGGGATGATGTATGTTATTCGATGCACATGATAAATAAACTTGACTATATAGTTCTGCGTAAATGGAATTTTTTGCACCTTTCAAAATGACATTCGTCACGATGGAACACATTTAAAAATAAAACGAACTAAACGCATATAAATGAACATTATGATTCTGTAGCTGATGACGACATGTACTATGAAAACAACTTTACCCAATGGACAATAATGACTATCATATATTTGTCTTTCTGCTCCGCCAGACAGAAACATCGACAAGAATATCAGTTTTAAACATGGTTTTGTTCTGTTTACCTTATTATTTATGAGGATGAATTACATAACATGCCAATATAATTACAGAACATATTTGAGTGTTATTTTTGCAAATGTGTCTTTATTTGCATTTACGCTGGCTACAATCTTGTTTTATTTCATTTGTATTTCACCACAGGCTGTTGATTGTGAGATTGGCTTTGTGAAATGTTCATATTATTAATGAGAGGCAGTATTTTGATTTCGTTTAGCTACACAACTGTCTGCAGTTTCAGACAGTTTCACGTGTTTCATCCAACTGCCGGCGATGTCGCCATTTATCATTTCACCCGTTTTTGTGCGTACACATTCTTCAGAGTTTCCGTGAAGGACTGCACATTTTCCCGTCAAGTTTGCTTTTTATAAATCCCAATTATTGCGTAGAGAGCGGCGTACGCCTTCTTTTGTGCGTACGCCACGTTTATAAATGAGGCCCCAGGACCTCAACCAGGATGTTTCATCCATTCACTACCATCCTCAGAAGACCATAAAAGAGAATGTTATAAATTAATATCAAACAATAAATCCTCTGAAATCAAAAACATTCTTCTAAATGATGAAAACAATACATTCACAAATATCCCCCACTGAGAAGCTATATTTCAACCTCAGTAACTATTGGATTTTGAAACAATCCCAGAAGATGCACTATAATATCAAGGGTTCTCTAAATGACGTCATAGGTCTGGTAAAATGAGAAAGCCTGAAGGTCAATGCATATCAAGTGTATAATTCTTTAGTAAGGTAAATTAACTCTAAACAAAGGCCAGTTTATGATGATTTAAGCATGTAGAAAGTGATTTGTGCAAAAATAAATAAACATTTCAAAAAAGGTTTTAAGAACGACGGTTATGCGTACATTATACATAGTAACAATATTTGCCTATGCAGATTGCGCTATAACACCAAAACTATACCTTGTGCCAAAACATGTGTAATGGATAAATGTTCACTGGGATGAGTTTAATTTAAATATAGTCTCAAATCCTCCGGGACTTGATGTGGTATAGCCAGCAAAAAAAAAAAAAAAACAGGGACCCACGTCGCTCTCCCAACTCACTATAAGCCATAATTGCATTTGCAGATTGCTCTATAACAATAAATCCAGAATGATCCAGATTACTCATCCTTAGCATTTGTCAGAGCGCAGTTTTTCACTGTGTTTCTTTTCATATGATACCAGATAAAACACAGCTTGCTTAAAGAGGTCTTTGACCTCGAAGTTAAACCCTACACTGGTTGTTGGTACTTGAGGGCAGTCAATATACCAGAGATTGCAATGAAGTGTACATGTATTAACAAACGGGGAACTATCTGAAAATGATATGATACTAGATAATTTGAAGAGTTGTGTGGCAGGGCTCTACTGTACGTCAGTTCTACTCACGTGAGACTAAAAATAGATGTGCGAGAACAGCAAAATAAAAGCAGGCATACACTTGTATGAGGGATTTACACAGCAAAAGAAATACATTCCTAGTTGTAGTATTTTACCATTTTTGTTTCACTGATGGTGTGTACAAAGATCTACAAAAACCATAATGCAAGGCAGAGCTTAACGAGCCAATCGTAGCCTAATAAAATCGCCTTGGGTATTGGGTCTGGAACTATGCGCAATCCTTTGAATTAGCTAGCTAGCTCTTGATTCAATCCTTTGAATTAGCCATCTAGCTCTTGATTTAATCCTTTGAATTAGCCATCTAGCTCTTGATTTAATCCTTTGAATTAGCCATCTAGCTCTTGATTTAATCCTTTGAATTAGCCATCTAGCTCTTGATTTAATCCTTTGAATTAGCCATCTAGCTCTTGATTAGGGCTGAAACGATTCCTCGAATAACTCGAATAACTCGATTACAAAAATGTGTCGACACAAAATGACTTGACTCGAGGCTTCGTTTAATCAATGTTACCAACGTTGTATCGCGCACAGTGGTTCCGCACGGATGATTATTACTGTCGCACACCGGGCTCACGCTGCTAGCGACAATGACTCTGTCTATTTATTATA
>JACXGM010025281.1:0-15374 GCA_016801145.1 Umbra pygmaea | reverse complement strand
TCGTTCAATTTCGATTGTATTTCAACTGTTTTTTATCTTTCGTCTTTATTGTACCCTTTGTGTAATACTTGTGTATTTGTATTTATGTGTAACTCTGTCTGTACTTGCACCTTTTTGCCTTATCTTGGCCAGGTCGCCGTTTTAAATGAGAAATTGTTCTCACCGTGCCCACCTGGTTAAATAAAGGTTAAATAAAAAATAAATAAAAAATACAAACAATTTGTCTATACTAACACATTGGCCTCTTAAGAAAATAATTTGTACTTACCAGTTTTGTTGATGACGCTGGATCTTTGCACATAGCCAAAATGATGGTCAAGATCAAAGAAGCTGTGTTCCTGCCTGGAGTAAAAACTTTCTGCCTGCCCCAAAATAACCAGGTCATCCTCCTTTGGGTACCTCTGGAGGGATTCCTCAGTGACACTAATGTTTGCTGACAAAACAAAATTTTATATAAAAAAATATATACATTGAGTGGATGATTTTGTATTGTAAAAACTGTTAATATTCACTGTACATAAACATTTAAATGTTTATATTAACTAACCATTTAACTAGTCTGTAATATCAATATACTTACTTGTAAGGTTGACATTCCAAACACCACGGCTATTCTCATTTGATTGAACTTTGAAAATGTGAGACACCATATTTGCTGATTCCCTTTTCTTTTGCCATTCTCGTACAAGCTTTGATGAGAGAGAAAATGACAAATAAACAGACACACATCAAAACTTGGATTGGAATCAAGCTCTATGAACAGGTGAGTCAAAAATTAAAGGGTAATTTGGAATTTATATGGCAAATTAAAGAAGAAGAAAAGGTTTTATTTATATAGCGCCTTTCCATAGCTTAAGGTCGCTTTACATTGTACATTACAAAACATTTAGACACACATTACAGTCACATGGATACATGTAGTCACATTATACAAAATGCATGTTAAATAAATATGTTTTTAACTGGGTCTTGAATATAGCCACAGATGAGGTATTACATAGTGTGAGAGGTAGCGAGTTCCATAATTGAGGAGCATTAATACTAAATGACCTTCCACCTACAGTAGACATCTGGAAACGAGGGATGGAAAATAAACCAAGTTCAGCCAATCAAAGGGACCGGGCAGGGTGGTAAGGGTAGAGTAGGTCAGACATATTGAGGAGCAAGACCATTTGTTGCTTCAAATGTTAGAAGCAATACCATAAAGTGGATGTGTGATGCCACAGGTAGCCAGTGAAGGTCATGAAGTAAAGGAGTAACATAAGCAGAATGCCTAGTGGAGGTGAGTACTCTTGCTGCGTTTTGAACATACTGTAGTCTTGCAATGAGTTTTTTGGGAAGACCAAGAAATAAGGCATTGCAATAGTCTAGGCGTGATGTGATTAATGCATGAATTAAAGTTTCAGCATCAGCTAAAGTGAGAGAAGATCGAAGACTAGCAATATTATGAAAATGGGAAAAAAAAGTTTAACAAGAGAAGAGATAGGAGAGCCAAAAGATAGAGTTGGATCGAGTAAGACACCAAGGTAACGAATTGATGATGAAGGCATAACGTGAACGCCATCAATATCAAAAGACTGGTCCATCCTTTTGACTAAGGCAGTAGAGCCAATCACTAATATCTCAGTTTTCTTGTCATTTAATTTGAGGAAATTCAGGGCTTGATGTCACTGATACATGCAGTGAGTGAGCCAGGCAGAGATGGCCTATCGGAGCTGGTGGTAAGATAGATTTGAACATAATCAGCATAGCAATGAAATTCAAGTCCATGCCTGCATATGATGAGGATATATGTAGATGATGAATAATAATGGGCCAAGAACCGCACCTTGAGGAACACCCAGTGTAAGTGAAGCAGTGGCAGATGTAAACCCTTGTATAGTAATATAATACTTTGTCACTGATATAGGAAGTGAGCCAGGAAAGAGCAACGCCAGTGATACCAATATCAGAAAGCCTAGAGATTATTATTTCATGGCATAACCAGTGTCAAAAGCAGCGCTTAAATCAAGGCGCATCAATATGTTCATCAGCCCTGAGTCCATGGACAAAACCATGTCGTTAACCACCCGAAGAAGGGCAGTTCAGTGCTATGTGATGGTCTAAAACCAGACTGAAAAGGTTCAAAAAGATCATTAACATCAAAGTGTGATCGCAGCTGTGAAGAAACAACCCTTTCAAGGACTTTGCTTAAGAATGTTAAGTTGGATATTGGTTTATAACTGTACATATTTAGATGGTCTAGGCCTGTTTTTTTTTTAAATAGGGATCACCGCAGCCATTTTTCGTTCAGCTGGGACAACACCAGATGCCAAACTACAGTTTATCATATGTGATATGAAGGGTGAAACCTCAGGCACACACAACTTAAGCAAAACAGTAGGTGTAGGATCGAGCCGGCAGAATCTGGAATTTGATCTCACAATTAGATCACTTATGGCAGCAGAAGTAGTTAGAGAGAAAGCAGAGAGAGAGTTTGTTGAGTGAGCGGAATCAGTTAAAGTTAAATGAACATTTGAGTCACTTGTATGTGAAGTGTTTTTGGTAATGGATGCAGTGATTGACTTCAGTTTATCAGAGAATTGAGAAAAGCTATTTACAAGCCCCACAGAGCCCGAAATAACATGTTGTGGTGGATTTGTGAGTTTGTTAACCATTGCAAAGTGTGATTTGGGCCTGCACTTAGAATTCCTAATGACAGAGGTGAAATAAGAGGATCTTGCACCATTAAGGGCTGTATGGTACTTAAGCAAGTGTTCTTTTATAGCCAAAGAGTACACAATAAGTCCAGTTTTCCTGTATTTTCTTTCTAGGCGGCGACCCTCAGTTTTCATCCTTCGTAGTTCAAGATTTAAATTAAATGCAAATTGTCAAAGTCTCGCACAAACACTGACATACAATGCTCCAGGCAAAATCAGAGATGCCATGACCAGGCTGGAGATGTCCTGCAAAGCAGCGAATTAGCCCATTACGCCACACAGAGCCCGCTGGAGTCGCAAACATTTGATGAGATCAGCATATCCAAACTGACCAAGGAGACGTTGGCCAATTGTGTCAGCTAGGGCTTGGCAATAAAACAGAAGAAATTATGAGATTTTTTAGATAAATTACAACTGATCCGTCTTCCTGAACTTATAACATGATGAAGCTTGTGTGAAATGCCAAGTAGCAGGCACAACCACAAAGGAATTTGTACCAGCCACTGTACAGAGCCAGCCTGAGTGCGTAGAGGGTTGAAACTGAGAATAGCAAATCTGTCCAAGCAACAACATATGAGTCCATGCATAAATTTTGAGCAGAAGCACAGCAAAACCAATCGCAAGCAGTGGCTTTTTGAGTGTCACAGCAAGGTTGAGGGAAATTACAAAATCTGAAAGTAATATTAATTACAAATGCTATCAAATTGAAAGAATGCGCTCTTGATAGGAATAAGGGTGAATCGCAATTCTCTGTCTTACCCTTTTCCCTTACCCCTGCCCCTTAGTTTTGCGCGTTCATGTGAGAGTAAGGGCCATCTCAATTCTCATTTTGATCGAAGGGTAGGGTTAACCATCTTTTGTTTTTTTGACCAGTTGTTATTTTCTGCAAATAAATACTCTGAATGACAATATTTTGGGGGGGAATTTGAGAGAAATGTTGTCTGTAGTTTATTGAACAAAAATGTAAATTTTACACAGAAAAAATACCTATCAATAGAAAACCAGAGACACAGATGAATTTGCAGTTCTCTCCATTTTTTCCCCAAAGTTGTATGACTTATTTTGTTGATGATACAGTATTACATTTTGAAGTACCATTTATAATTCGGTAAATTGAGAGAATTGGAAAAAGGTTTAAATACGAATTGGAAATTGGTTTAAGTGCTCACTAACACAGATTTAGACAGATTTGTGAACAATATTTGAGAGAAATAGGCCTTTTGTGTACATAGAAAAAGTCTCAAATCTTTTGAGCTCAGCTAAATAAATGGGGGCAAAAACAAGAGTGTTGCGTTTATATTTTTGTTTAGTGTACTTAAATTTTCAGTTGGCAATACCATGAGTGCACCCTAACAAGTTAATCTATTCATTCTGTAAATGAAATTGTAATACTCACCTCCTCAAAGGTTTTGGTGAGAAGCAGGGGGTAAAACGTATTGTAGTATTCATCAAAAGTCTTGAAGCTGAGGCCTATGGGTTTCAGTGGTAATTCGCATACTTCAGAGGGCATACCAAATTGTTTGTAGTTGCTGAACATATCAAAAGTCCAATTCAGAATGTGTTGAATCAGGTAGTTGGGTTCAAATCTGGAGCTATCATTCTGGTTAACAATCTGCCTTTGAACAGGGGCATCAGGCCTGGGGTATATCTTACATGTAGATGGCTGAGGGATTGATCCTATGTTGCGGTGTTGGATATGATAGGAGGGCTGGCCAGGTGGATTGGATAGGTTTGGTTGGGGTCTGGGTGGTGGTTGTTGTGGTGGTGGAATGAGTTTAGGTGGTGGTTGTTGCGGAGCATAAGGTTTATATAAGGGTTGCTTAGGTGGGAAGGGCTGACGGAATACAGGCTGAGGTGGTTGTACAGCTGACCGAGCAGGCCTGCCTTTTCCTAAAGAACCTCTTGCATTGGACGTCTTTTCCATGTCTTGCATCAAAGAGGCATTCCTGGATTTTAAGGTTCTATAAATTTTAGTGGTGGAAGGCTTAGTTTTTTTATCTGATATGGGCGGGATTCCAGGTTTATTGAACAAGTGATCATCTGATTGATCCAACCTATTAACAAAGGGTGGTGGAATAGTTGGTATCTTATAACCCAGAGTCCCTGCATCTTTGTCTACCTGCATAGAACAAATTAAGCTGGATGACTCTTCTTTTTCCTGAAGGGGCACCTGACTTGCGTCAATGTCCATGTCTACAGGGTCTCTCTGTGTGTAAAACAGGTTTTCATCCTCCAACTGTGAGCACATTTCCATGTCTTTTGGCTCCATTTGGGTAAGCTGCATCCATTCATCATCATTATCACCACCCCCTTCTTCAGCTTGCTCATCCATTCTGGTGGTCTGATCAGAAGGTCCAGCCGTGACTTCCTCATTACTCCCCTGAAAGTATGGAGACACCGAGATGTTCATGTTGGACGATACACTACCACCTAGAGTTAAAATAGCTGATTGGTCTTCTTTTGGCAAGCTACAAATGGTAGTCTTCCTTTCTGCCTGGAAAAGGGGATCTGGTTGGGAACAAGGCAAGTCCTCATTCATCTCATTATTCTCCTCTGTGATAAAACTGGGCCTCAGATTTTCTTCACTGGTTATAGGATCTCTCATTCTTTTAACCTTTGCAGATATTCCTGCTCCTGATGCCTGCTTGCTCTGTTTAAAATACTGGACTTCCTGTGAGGCTAGTGCCTTGTTAGTCACAGTGCCAACTCTTTTTTGAGGTGAGGTCTTCTTTGACCTGTTGGTCTTTTTGGAATGCTTCTTGGACTGTGGAACATTGACGGAAGCACCATAGCGCCGCAGTTCATCAACAGAGTCAAGCGTTCGCTGGGAAAGATCAAAGGCTTTTCGCTCCTTCTTTTTTAGGCCAAGCTTCTCTGCTGTCGATGCAGGTTCTATGGCTTTTCTGACTTTTTTAGGAGGAACAATAGCTGGAGTTTTGGCTGATGTTGATGATGTGGTTATGGATGGTAGCATGTCAGTTGGTTGTCTGTTTAACCATACCCTTAAACAGCTTTTTATTGGTGCTGTGACAGGTTGGAGAACATCCTTCCCAAGATCTATGTCTTGTTTTTCTCCCAGCGAAGACTTTTTGCTCAGGCACTTTGAGTGCAATGGCTTTGCATCAACAAGAATATTTCTTTTTTTGACAATGGCCCGTTTAAGTTTATTCTTCTCAAACTTCTCAACCTGCTTACAGGCTCTTTGGATAGCCTCCTTAGAGACAGGTTGTGTATCAAGTACTTCAGTTGATGTACTCTCTCTTGACACTGTATGCCTGACAGGGCTATCTTTTGGGGGTCTTTCTGGAAGGTTTTTACATTCAGAGCCTTGTTCAGGCCATGCAGACACCATATCTTCCTGTGTTTCAAATTCAAACACCTGAGATTCACTCATGTCACCATTGTATTCACGCGAGGGGCTGCGATTCTGGTCTGACGCATCAAGGGGTTCAGGTCCATCTGTTATTTTGGAAGTCTCAGAAATGTCCAAGATTTGTCTGTCGTCATCATCATCATCAGTAGAACTGTCATCAGATATAAAAATAACATCGGAAGGAGAATTTCTTGGATATTGGTCATTGTGGTCTTGTGAAGAATGGAGGTCTTCTATTCCTGTAAGTTTACTTTTTAAAACAGAAAGTGGCACATTGTCCAGCTCATCACTGTCCGATTTTTCATCAACATCCCTAATGCAAGGGTATTTGGATGTGGTGGAAATTTCTGCCTCATCTCTACTGCTTCTCAACAGACTTTGAGGTTTGTCTTTAGCCACTTCAGTACTAGGATCATCTTCTTTAGATTTAGACTTCCTGTCTATTACTGGTCCAAGTCTGGATTTGATCTCCTGGACCTTCAACATATCTGGCTTTAAAGAAGACAGCACTACTTGGGTTGGTCTTAAATCTTTGGTTGGCTCTACAAACGCATCTTCCTCCACTTTCATGTACATGTCCCTACTACCAGAAGTGTTTTCTTCATCAAAACCACAAAACACTTCCTGTTTTACAGTACATTTCAATTGTCCTCTGCTACTAGGTCCTGGAATCTCATCACTTGACTGCAGTGTTGGTGTGGGTGGACCTTCAGGCAGTTCATGGGGAGGAGTATTTGTGTTTGGCAAGTTATTGATCATCTGAACAAGCTCCTGAACCTCTGACCTATTCAACTTCCACTCCTTCTGTGGTCCTTCCCTAAGCTGCTTGTTCAGAAGATTCAGAAAGTGGCTGCAAGTACTGTTCGACCGACTGCCTTCCCTCAGCAGGGACCGGATGGTTTTCATGCATGCTTGAGGAATAGCCCTACTAGAAACTTTTCGGGACAAACCAAATCTTGAGGATGTGGAAGACACTGAATGAGATGCTAAAACCTCTGAGGCATGGACAAAAGCCTCAATGGGCAATATAGCACATTTCACCAAGACGTCCGCCCATATGTGAGCACAGCAATACAGCATTTTGATGCAGTCACTCTCCAGGTAAATGCCAATGATATAGACCATTATAAGGGCAAAAAACTCTGAGACCTTGTCACTTATGCTAGTACTGCAATTCAAGTAGTCTGTGCTGATCTCTCCACGCAGGTAGCTGAAAATCTCACTGATGTATATGTAGCTGCGGGTATCGAGCTCCATAACAGATTTCAAATAGGGGATGAACCAGAGAAATGTACTGTCATGCACACGCATTGCCTGGCCCATATCTGATTGCAGGAGTTTGACCTGAGACATAATGTCTTCATAAACCACACTGCTAACAGCAAGATGTGAGGTTTTGCATCTTTTGTCCTACAAGAAAAAGAAATAGAAATCCATTATACATTTGTTTTAAAGAAAAAATGTATTTAGTATTTAGTTTCTTGCTCGAGTTTGGTGTAGTGGTCTGAGCACCAAACTCTGGACCACGCATGCTCCCTGGCTACATGGGTTCAATTCCTGCTTCAGGAAGATTGTGTATGCCCTTTCTCTCCATCTTCCTCTACATACCTGTCTCCCTAACCTCTGCTTCTGTCCATTACTGATTGTCCAATAAAATGGTTTAAATAGTACTAGGGCTGCAACGAATGACTCTTATGATAATCGATGAATATTGTGAAGTGCAAAGGTTTTTTAAATGAGATCTACGCCAAACAATGTAATTTGTCAATGTTCACTCCTTACATAACATAGTGTCTTGCTCTGAAATAATGTCAGGAAATTAACACCTTGAAATAGATTTTTCATTAAATTACCATAATTGTAATAAGTGATTGGTTCTACTGGGCAGTGTTAATTAGCTTTCTAGACTAACATTAGCCATACCCAGTCTGCTCTATGACAAATGTTAGCCAGCTAGGTAAATACACATTCTATGCAATACTGAAGTGAACTTGACTTAGACCTTCTGTTAGGAGCCATTTATTGCTACTATTTATATTGTTAACCTGTTAAAGATCAGCCCCTGAAAATTACTTTCCAACTAGGAAACATACCCAAATTTAACTTATTGTTATATTGGACCTGGAGATACATATGGTTGATATTTTTTTAAAGGAATTACTTAGAAATTTGTGAATACGTATAATTTATTTAGAATAAGAATGCACAGTGAATCTGCCACAAGAAAAAAACATAAGTTGGTGTGTTTTTCTTTTTCTACATCTGTCAAAAGGCAAATAAAAAGCCATATATTAAAATTGGGGGCTGGGAACTATTCTAATCATGTCCCTCTTGAGAGGACAACATATGCCTAAAAGTTTAGAATGATAAGAGTCAACACCCAAGTGTCCAAATTAATAATTTTCATATAAATAACTATAAAAACATTATATGGTTACAAAAAAAGTATATATTTTGCGGAAGCAACACTGTGATGTGCACTGCGTAATAACAGGATACGAGACTCTGGTTACGCATGCCTGTAGTTTTTGTTCTGTGTTGCTCAAAAGGATCAACCCAAAATGATTGAATAGCCCAGCTCTTTGGCTGTCTAGCTACATTGAATTCAGACAGTTCAGGTCATGATTTCGTGGATTTACTCTCAGTCAAGTGAGTACTGCTTTGGCGAATTTGAGCGCCCTAGCTGCGAATATACACAGACATATGGTCATGTATTTCTGCCTTCCCAGAGTTTTGAATAATGAATCAGCTGTCTGCGAAAAATCTAGATAGCCTGGGGATTCGGAATCAAATAGAATTCAGCAGCTACAACACTGACTTAAATAGTTGGGTGACTATTTGTAAGTAAATTTTTAGTAAATTTGGAATGAGTTTTCGATTGTTTTCATAAACCAATGAGCTTGTGCAATATACCGGACTACCCTTCTGCCTTAACTCACCAGACTATTACACTCACCCAGCTATCAGCCATATCGGGGATTCTGTGCTCTGTGTTCAGTATAGGGATGTCAGGAGAATCAATACTATCAAAACCTTCCAGTTCTAAAATGACAAAACACCGACAATGCCTTTTTGTTTTATCAAACTCTGTTATGAGGACATATCAACAAGTTTCCCCGCCTCCACCATATTTCAAATGTTTTTTTCTTTTTGAAGTGACTTGACAACATAGACTCAACAAATCGATAATGAAATTCATTGCCAACAATTTTAATAAGCGATTTTTATCTTTCATTAATTTGTTGTTGCAGCCTTAAAAAGTACCTCTTACTAACACCAAAATGATGTTCAAGAGAGTTTAGACTTTCTATAGATAGTGAATAGACTCAGCTCAGAAACCTATAATGAACACAAAATATCTATAAACCCTAATATAATGAACTGTATAAATTCCGAAACAAACAGGTGTTATTACCTTGCTCATAGTGGCATTACTGTCATAAACCATTTGACTGCAGGTCACCATGTTATCATCATCATCATAACTAGTTTCAGTTTTTATCTGTGATCTTCAGAGAGAAAACAGAATATTAGAAACAACAATGATCTTTAATTTGAGAAGAATTACTTCAAATTTGTTCAAATCAGAGGTTAAGACGTGACACTTACATCATGGTTAGATTCTTTATGCTCTTAATCTCTGCAATGTAAGAAGGTCTTCCTGTGATGGCCCGAAAGGCTTCAGAAGGTTCAATCTGACCCCAAATCTTGGAACCCAAACAATCCAATATCACCATAAAACACTGCAACACTGGCCAAAATGGATCCATCTCCCTGGAAGAGTCTTCGTCTGGAAAATGTGTGAAAACTTTTTCTGCACATAACAAAAAGGAGAAAGCTGTCATGCTCGAGAGCAGCTACAGTACACCTAAATGGAGAATGTTGTGCAGATAAGTGTAACAAATCCTAACATAAAAATACTGTGATAAGGCATGGAACAGAGATATTCTGTGGTCTAAAACGTTTAATGAAAATTGATACCGTAAAGTTTAGAGAATGGATGAAAAAGTTCCAGATTTCTTTATAAAATTGAGCACACAGATTAGCCCTACATGTTTTTTTAACCATGACCACTAAGGGGACCGTACATCTGGTGATATATGTCAGAGACACTGGGCATGTGCCCTGTGTGCCCCACCAGTATTAGGCCATGTCTGATATACATGACTTGTTGAAAAACAGACATGTTGAGATAGAACTGACTCACCTTCCATGCCACTTCCTTTACCTTCCATGCCACTTTCCAGGGCATTGAGAATGCAGTTGAGTATGTTGGTTTGTTTGTCTGGCCCCAGAAACAGAGAGTCCATAGCCTGGGCATCAAGCTGCGTGAGGAGCATGCAGATACCTGTAGGGGGCGAGGAGGGAGTTCAGTATCTGTAGTTCTATTCATATGGTAGTAGTTATGTTGAGAATTAACCTAAAGAGTACATCATAGATCAGAGAAAGAGGACTTGAGAAACAAGAGTGAAAAGTGTAATTTAGGGATGTTTAATCTCACTGTTTAATCTCATGAGCAATCTAAGTAATCTATTGGATTAACGAAGTCCAAATAAGTACGATGTCTGTGAAGTGCATAGATGGCACTCCCTCGTCCGCCTCACGGAAAATAAGAACATGTCATCCAACTTGTTCCAATATAAAAACAAAAGAATCTCCCGCAATAAAAACATCCAGTAATAGAAAAAGCAACCATAGGACATGCTCTAAAACTGTTTTGATCACTTGGATTGGAGTGTGTTCAAGACCGCCTCAAAAGAGAATGAGTGAACTTGCTGACTCTGTTTTTATTTATTAAGAATAAATGCACACAGTGAATATGGCACTAGATGAAATAAAGAAAATGCATAATTATTTTCTAGTTTTATTTTTCTACATCCTCTTTGAAAAAGAAATACAAAGCCATATATTGAGATAGGGTCCTGGAAACACTTCTAATCATGTCCCCTAATAGATGACGACATATGTAAATCAATTTGAGTGATAAGAGTGAAGAGCCAATGAGCTATAGCGTTGTGTAAAAGTATTTTTCCCCAAAAAATGCAACTCAATGATGTTTTCATCCGGGTCCAGAGACAGACTACAAATGTCTTTGTTCAAATACGTCTGGCATAATACGTTTTATATGGAGGATCTTGGTCATTTATAACATCTGTTTCATAAAGGATGATGATTTTTAACATATTACTGACACTTTTCAAGTGCGTCTTTTGTTCATAAATTTGGCCCCACGATTCATAAACCAAGGCTTTAGTTTGTCTAATCTGAACTAAAATCTCAAAAATATTTTTTATATATATATATAAACAGTCTCCTCTACTCCTGTGGTTTTGCAGCTGCGGTGCAGAGATGGATTTGTGAAATAGTATGTCCTCATGGTTTTTCTAGACGTATTGGCTGTGGAGACTGCTTTCACATGAGCTTATTGTAACACCTTTGTAGGTCATATGCCTGAATAATGCTGTACAAGCAATAGGGATGTTGTTCTTAATGTTTACACTTTTCTATTTTAACCCAGCTTTCTCCGATCCCAATTAAATATCAAATTTCCCTCCTCAGTTAATGGGGGCTGGTCAAAGGCGTTCCCTTCTAACGTGTGGCCCCGTGCTAATTCTCCAGGCATTGTCAGATCAGTATCGAAGCCCTGGCTTGTCACTGACATAGTGGCTCAACTACACAACCATGATCAAATTAGGATAAAATTATATTTACACTCATTTGTATACTTTCCAAGAAACATACCCAGCCAGAAGTTTTTGAGATTGTTGGGCTCATAAAGATGCGATGGCAGCAACGTCATCTTGGTCATGGGATCATAGGAGGTATCCATGTCTGTGAAGTTCTGGGGGATTCCTAGTTCGACAACGTAGAAAATACAGGAGAAGATGTCCTGGAGGTCATAAAAATCATCTCGGTCCACCTTCCCTAAAGACCTGGCAGCACCAATTGCCCAACGCCTAACCTGAAAAGGGCAATAAATCAAGGAAGACATATTACTTAAGATTATTAAGGCTGATATCTGGCATAAACACTTACTACCAAATATAAAGGTGTAAGGAAATAAAAAAGTTTATTTGGGTTTAGACTTTTAAACACAAAGTCATCTTTTTTGTATTTTTATCCCTTATGGATGGTATTACCGTCTCATTAGGGTGAACAAGGAGGAGGTAGATCCCAGGATATTTTGCTAATGCCCTAAAGGAGTTACTCCATTCCTCCATGTTACAAATGGCTTCAACAAACATTTCACCTGAAATAAAAGAAAAAAGCTGATCAACTTAAACCTACTGAAAGCCCAGTTCAGGTCTTTATTAAGCATGATTGATTCCTAAAAATCCCCTGAAATGTGTATAGGAAAAACACGTGGTGCTCACTTAATTTCGGGTGTGCAAGTAAGTAGGGGTATTGGAGGATCTCTGATAGGGCAACCCACAAAAGGTTTTCATATTCTGCCGGACTGATTTGAGGCACTCCAACTTCACGGCCGTCCTCTTCTATGTAGCTGATGTCCTGAGCAGGCAGAGCCTCTTCTGCTGCATGAGAGAAGTGCTTCAGCAGCCTGGAGGTCTCCAACTCCCATAGCCTCTATAGTTGTAAAGTGACAAGAGATTAAACATCAAGTGAATTTTCTGGGACACAAAATAAGTCTATTGCACACTTCAATTAAAGGACACATGCATGTTTTCTACTAAGCACATAATGGTCTTCTGATGTGGTTTATTGCAATTGTTGTGGACTTTACAGAGTTGTTTATATATAAAATGACTTTGAGAATTATTGGCACCCAAGGTAATTAAACAAAACGGCTTTCAAAATCTTTGTTGTTTATCAAATTGATTGAACATTTCATTCAGCAAAAATGGTTCTAAAATTGTCATTAAGAAAATATTTTTCTTTTCAAAAGCATTTGTCAAAACTATTGGCACTACTAAAACATTTTATGAGCCAAATCTAATTGATGTATAGCAGAACTAAAATATTTTTCCTTAAAGTTAATCTGAGTTTCGAGAACTCTTAGGGGCATCCAGTTTCAATGGGGTGTATGAGGTGACAAGCCAAACACTTCAAGTCACACCCAGTGTCAATGCTCTCTTGTACAATGGAAGTTACCTTTTCACTTACGTAATTTAGCAGATGCTCTTATACTGAGTGAATTACAGTAAGTGCATATTTTAATAAGCTAGGCGGTCATGGAGGCCAGGGTTCTAATCCTGATCGGGGATTCCGGCAATGCCCAGAGGCTCTGCTAGGGATAGGGCAAATTTGTACCGCACTGCCCAGGCAGGGTACATGGTAGTGGTGCAACGGATCATCATTGATCCGTTCGGATCAATATCTTCGGTTTGGCACACACGTGATCCGCGGATTGATTTCTGAAAAAAAAAGTTGTGCGCATGTT
Organism: Umbra pygmaea; assembly: GCA_016801145.1. Taxonomy (NCBI): domain Eukaryota; kingdom Metazoa; phylum Chordata; class Actinopteri; order Esociformes; family Umbridae; genus Umbra; species Umbra pygmaea. Next base: position 1,903 of record JACXGM010025281.1, on the reverse strand, counting down.
CAGTCCGCTCACAGCATGGCCATGGCGAGCGGAGGAACGGAGGAGCTTGAACGCCCCGCGTCATTTAAATCCCCGGTATGGAAGCATATTGGTTTCCCTGTTAAATATAATGATAAAGGAAAGAGGTCAGTGGATAAAACAGTGACAGTGTGTAGGCACTGTGGCACAAGAAAGCCGTATGACAGTGGAAACACATCAAGCATGGCCACGCATTTGAAGCGACATCACCCCGGTGTTTCACTGACAGGAGTGAAAATGAAAGCTGCATAACAACTGCTTATCACCGTGGCATTTAAGCAATTAATCAGACCGAGCTAAAGCCATCACTAACGCTATCGGTGTGTTTATAGGTGCAGACATGAGGCCATATTCGGCTGTGCAAAAGGAGGACTTTAAACACATGCTGAAAGTGTTTGAGCCACGTTACGACATCCCATCGCATACAAGACATACTAAAACGCTTAATGTGAAAAAGCTTAACGTGGTTTTAATGTACTTAAACAATAGTCAATCAGCACCAAATTTCTCATGGCCATATCTTGTTAGGATCACTTAAGCATGTCAAAATAACTAAAGCGAAATACAACGATTATAGAAGTAATCTCACGTTAAAGTTTTCTTCTTCATTGGCTCCTATGGCGAGGAAAAGGTTTAACGTGATTTAAAGGTGCTATATGTAAAACGAACTGCGGTTGAACTGCGGTTCAAATTCAAAATACCTGAGTTGTATCCCTCCGCCACCTCCTCCCCAGAATGGAAACTAATGTGACGAACAAGATCAGCACAATCATGACAAGCGAACAGTCTTTTACTACGTCTATGGTCATGGAACCGTTTAGAAACATTCAGAGTTTTTTTTAGGTTGTGTAGAATCTCTATGTTTTCGTTCGTTTGTTTGCTGCTTCCATGGCTGTAGCGCCAAAGAGTATAGAAGTAACAAGAGGCGAAACTCTGTTGCAGTTCTGACAACAATCGCTAGATGGCGCTGCTGTGGCGCCTTCGCCATTTTGGACTGAACAAGAGACGGTTGCTAGGCTCGCTGTGCTTTAACGTTATCACGACTATACAACATTAACATCAGGGGCGGAGCTACGTGGTGGCCAGGGGGGGCCACGGCCACCACTGGTCAAGGCTCGGCCCCCCTGCCGGCCCCCCAGAGCGGGCGCCAGCCGAGCGCTGATGAGGGGGCATCTGAAATACTGAGGGGGGGCGATCACATTAACGCACATAATACACATGTCCCCACCCCTTTTTTAAGGGTCAATATTATCCCCACCACTTTTTAAAACATATTTGAGACCAGGGCTCGAATTACACAGCGTCCCGTCGTCCCGGGGAAGATACAAATATGTCTGGGACGGTTCGTAACCGACTTTGGGACGTTTACGGGACAATGACCAGTAAAATATAACATGCATACAAGACTGGTTACTAACGTACATGTTTAATCACAAGGCTTATGAAGCTGTTCATAATTCTGCCTAGAAGTTAATAAACTATTAATAATAATTATCACAAGCAATATTTTCACTTCCGTGCATCGCGTAATCACCTTTGAGTTTGCTCATCTCTCGTCGAGCCGCATTCTCAAATGGCCACTTGAAGCGAAACGTTTTTGTATCGGCTATGTGAGATGAATGTTTAGCATAGGCTAATGGTAAAACATATAAAAAGAGAAGATCTGAAGTTGCAAAAATATGATTGTTAAAAACTGAACACAAAAGAAATGCATGTTTGACTGGCAGGTCAAGACGTTATAAAAATAATTTGCAATGATCGGATTTTGACCATATGGTAAATGCAAGGTGAGATAGGCTATGTAATTATTTAGGTTACAAAAACGTAAAATCTTAGAAAACCATTCTCGTCAAATAGGCATTTTGTTAGAATGCAAATTATGCCT
>JACXGM010025280.1:0-15374 GCA_016801145.1 Umbra pygmaea | reverse complement strand
TTAGTGCAAAGAAATCAAGTTTTAGAGGTAGATCAAATTAGTATACTGAGTAGCAGGCAAATACAATGTAAGAATTAACACTGGAATGAATTGTGCAAGTGGTAACAGTGCAAATAACAAATTGAAAGTAAAATACTGTTCAAGTCAGTATAAGGTGCTTATTGGGCAAATGGTAATGGGTCAGATAGGGAGAGAGTGTCCATGTGAGGGGGGGGGGTCAGCAGGTGCAATGGTTAGACAGAAGCTCTGATAATCGAGATTTAAAGGAAGTGAGGGGGACAGTGTTCACGAGTTTCAGAGTCTTCTGTAGCTCGTTCCAATCGTTAGCTGCGGCGAACTGGAAGGAATTTCGACCAAAGGAGGTGTGAGCTTTTGGTGTGATCAGGGAGATGTACCTGGATGAGCGCAGGTTACGGGAGGGTGAGGCAATGGTGAGGAGTGAGTTTAGGTAAGGAGGGGTTTTTCCTAGGATTGACTTGTAAATTAGTAAATTAGACTTATACCCTAAGGGTTGGTAACCTGAAAATGATCCTGATTCTTATTTGCATCGACTATTTAGGAAAATCAGTGTAAAATATCATTTGCATAATAATTGGAACTCGGTGTAGACTAAGGACGGTACCAATATCAAAAAGCACTTGCGTTTCCCACCCTGGAACAATTAGAATAACTTTTCTCTCTTTTTTTTACTTTGATGCTGTCAGTTGGTAGTTTTTCACATTTAAATTAACCTAGAACCTTAACCTTAATTTTTCCCATGCTAATACTGTCTAATAATAAGCATCACCATTTAAAATGGATTATAGCCATTTTGTTCGTAGATTAACTTTCCTGGAAACATACTTTGACCACTATTTATTGCAGTAAGGATACATGTACAATAATGGTTAACGTTGCTTTCGTTCTGAACAACCCCATCATTACAACAACTCTCGTATGCACTGCACTTTATTAGGACATGGTATCGGATCATGGTATCAAACTCCATATGCCGATACCCAATCCTGTATTTTTGGCCAGAATCTGACACATTTCCGACCCCAGTATCAGAATCGGTCCATTCATAATGGAAATATTTGGACACTAAAATATTTTTCATAATTTTTGCTTGGTGATGCTCCTTTGTGATGCTTTGCCAGGCTTTTACTGCAGCTGTCTTCAGTTGTTGTTTGTTCGTGGGTGTTTGTGCCTTAAGTTTTGTCTTCAGCAAGTGAAATGCATGCTTGATCAGGTTGAGATCAGGGGATGGATGCGGCTATTGCAGAATATTCCACTTGTTATTCTAGATGTTGTCTGGCACAGACTAGAAAGGCCAGATTAGACTGGCACAAGTCTATTCTTGAGGCTTATGATTGGATTGCACCTTGTGGTGAACCCTCTGTATTTGCTCTTGTGAAGTCTTCTCTTTATGGTAGACTTAGATAATGATATGCCTACCTCCTGAAGAGTGTTCGTCACTTGGCTGGATCCTACGATAATCCACCACTGTTGTCTTCCACCGGAAGTCCAGTGTTTTTTGTGTTGCAGAGCTCATCAGTGCGTTCTTTTTTCTCAGAATGTACCAAACTGTTGATTTGGCCACTCCTAATATCCTTGCTCTCTCTGATGGATTTCTTTATGTTTTTTTGCAGTCTAAGGATGGCCTGTTTCACTTGGATTGAGATTTGGGGCGCACATGGCTCATTGGGTAGGGAGTCAGACTTGTAGTCAGAAGGTTGCCAGTTCGATTCCCGACTGAGCCAAATGTCGTTGTGTCCTTGGGCAAGACACTTTACCCTAATTGCTCCCAGGTCATTGCTGTAAATAAGAAATTGTTCTTAGTCAACTAACCTGGTTAAATAAAGGTTAAATTAAAATTAAATAAAATTTGACTGCATGTTGTGGGCTCACAACGACAGCTTCCAAATGTGAATGCCACACCTGGAATCAGCTCCAGACCGTTTACCTGCTGAATTGATGAGGAAATAACGAGGAAATAACTCACACCTGTCAAGGAAACAGCTTTTGAGTCAATTGTCCAGTTACTTTTCGTCCCTTGAAAAAGAGGTTGCTACATATCAAAAAGCTGTCATTCCTAAACCCTTCCTCCAGGTTGGATTCTGAGAGAGTGCATTCAACCCCATATTCATTGATTAACTGTAACTTGAATATATTTTAGTGTCAGTGTACAAATATTTCTGGATCTAACTGTACATAATTATTTATACTTCAACAATTTTGGATCACATATCAGCTAACGTACTTTGAATGAATTGGATCTCGTCCATGGTATATCTTTATATGCCAAACGGAGCATCAGATTCATTCTGCACATGTAGGTAGAGTTGTGAAACTACTCATCTGACAAGTTAAAGCATTTCTTCTGAGGCAGATTGCCAGGTTTGGGATAGTGTCTGCTTTTAAAGAACAGACAGTGAGTGCGTCAGTGCAACAGACATGGTCAGCCAGGTCTCATGTTACAACGGATGCTGTTATTTACCCTCAGGTCATGAGTGCCAGTCCCTCGACACTGTTTAGGCTCGGTGCCGAAACCTTGACTTCAGTGCCATCTATTAACTAGTAAAAACCCTCTGGCTGAAATTCACCTCTGAAGTACTCTGTGAAACATTGAGCTGTGTTCCTCTCTGAAAGACTGATAGATACAGTCACTTTAAATGAAATCTGTGTTCAGTTCTAGGTAATTGATTAATGACCCATGAGTAAGCCAGTTAGTCTTGGGTGACAGGTAACCTTCCTTATGTTCGACACTCATTAAATTAAAAAAGCCATAATTTGCATAATGATTTGCAATGCGGTGTAATAGACAAAACAAATAATCAATAGTCTAATGTAATAGACAAAACAAATCATCAATAGTCTAATGTAATAGACAAAACAAATCATTATCAATAGTCTCAGAGGTTTGAGTGGTGGTAATAGCCAGCCTGCATATAAGAAAAACACCTGTCTCTGTTCCATTTCCAAATATTTTAGAGTACGCCTATAGAAAGCCTACATGGTTCCTGGGCTTTTCCCCAATAACTATTTTGGGTTTCTATGTTTAACACACATAGGGGAGACCAAGATCAGGTACAACATCCACTATTCAGAGCATAAGCAAAACCGGAATTGTGTCAGAGTCTTACAAGCCAGGCTAGAAAAGCAATTTGCCAGCAATGACCCCAGTCTGTCTGAAAAAGTTATCAGGAATGTTAGAAATGACAAACCTAAGCCCAGTGGCATCGCTGAACTCAAGCTCACTTACTGCAGATTTAAATCACAAAGGACCCTCAGTCACCATGACTCATAAGCTTGAAACAGAGGAGGTGAACCAGGTGTTGGGTCCAGTCACACTAGTTGTACATTCATAATTCTAATAATTCCGAATGGCAGAAAAAGACGGGAGTGGCGGTGTCTGTTGCTTTTGTAATTAGCGTTCGCACCTTCTTCAAAGACAAAGATCGGCACCTGGCTTGCTGACCAATCACAGCACGCGGTCTTCCACGTGACACCGAAGGCATCTAGAAAAAGAATCATGTGATTGCAACTTCACACACACAGCAAAATTACCAGTCTTAAATCAACTCTGAGAGTGTTAAATTAACACTCTCAGTGTTTATATAGCGCCAATGGGAAGTATATAAACACTGAGAGTGTTGATTTAACACTCTCAGAGTTGATGTAACACTGGCGATTTTGCTGTGTAGTGTCATCGTAAACACTTTGCACAACTAGCACCATGAAGTGTGAATAGCTTATTACACCACTCACTCCCTAGCTACATCGCCCTCTAACTCCTCCCACCCATCCACACCTCCCCAAGCCTTCTGCCTTAGGAACTCCCCCTGTCACGTGTTCCAAGGATGAGGAGGCAGGCACGTAAAAAATTAACATATATTTATTTAAACACATCAAGGAGGAACTGGACAGGAACAAAGAACCACACAGGACTCACAAGCATTCAGAACTAAATACCATACTAACGAGGGAAGGAGGTGCAGGTGTGGACTAAACAACAGAACTGATAGGCTGACAAAAACATGTGACGGGATCATGTGACACAAGGAGCGGGAAACAAAACAAAACCACATAGGGGAGAAAACACCCTGTAGTGACACAGAACAAGGACAGAGTCTACAGACATTGTGACACCCCCCCTTACTGCTCCCTCAGCCACAGCCTGTCCCAAGCTGCCCTCTCCCCTTATCACCACAGGGCAAGAGGTCAAAAGGCTAGGAAAAAATATATAGTGCACAAGGGCAGATGGGGTATCTTTGGCCGCACTCAAACACTGCGCTGCCTTGCGCTCCCCTGTTTACCATGTCACTGATAAGAGCGATGCACTGTTCCTGACACCTTTCAAATCTTCTATTTATTGTTCCAGGTCCCCATCAGCAAATATCTTGCCTAAACAACTACAGGGCCCGTATTCATAAAGATTCTAAGAATCCTCTTAGAAAACTCCTAATTTAGCTTAAAAACTTTTACGTAGGAGTCTTAGCTTAAGATCGATTCCAGACCGATCTAAGAGCAACTCTGAGCAAGGAATAGACAAAATCTCTTATCTTAGTGAGGAGGCGGGGCTGACCCCGTTGCTATGTATAACACAATCTTTTGAAGACTGTGATTGGTTGGTTGTCCAAGAAGGAAAAAACTGAGCGATTTTAAGTATTCCGTGAAACTTTCACGGATTTAAAAGTTAAGGATCCGTGGCAGTTTCACAGAATTTTCGGCCATTCCGTGAAACTGCCACAGAGTTTGAAGTTAAGTGTCCGTGGTAGTATCACGTATTTCGGAGATCACGTTGAATAATTCGGATGTGGGTTCCATCAATTACTCTGACAAAAAGGTTGCTATATTCATAAATGCAGTTTTTTATGCCTGCAAGGTGGGAATGTCCAGTGGAAAGGAAATGAACTGTGACACAATAAGAGGTTCTGAAAGTGCAGTAATTGTTTGTGTGATCACTCTGCTTAAAGAAGGTTGTGAAAGACCCAAGTCATCACTGCTACATTGTTGCATTTTCCCAGTTGCCAAATATCTTAATGTAGTGATTACTTTCATTTCTGGCACTATGACATTTCTGCGCTGTGTCGGAGATCTTAGCGTGTCTCTAATAAGGTCGGTCACAAACATGTTCCCTGCACGATCTAATCTATAGCTTCTTATTGACTCACTATCATCCATTGTCTGCAACACATTTCTTCTCCCTCTTCGTAATTCCGCCGTTTTCTCCTCTACTGAAGGAACTCTTAAGCCTCTTAAAAGTCCTTGTCTGTACTCCTACCAATTTTGGCCTTAGGACCTCTTTTAAGAGTTAAGATGCTTTCTGAATTACTTTTTTCTTTACTAGGATTTGTTTTTAATTTTAAGAGTAAACGCCCAAATTTCTAAGAATTTTCAGAATTTTCTGACTAGGAGCTACTCTTTGCATTAAGATTCTTTATGAATACGGGCCCAGATCTGTAGCCGATTTCATCTCCTAGTTCTGTCCTTAAAACTATCTCTGAAGCCACCTTGACATACAGTACAGCACTTTGGTTACAGATCTTAAAGGTCAGTGGACAACAGTTCTAATAAAGGCCTACACTAAATCTTTACAACACTTGGAATTTAAATGTGTTTTCAAGGAGACTGTTTACAGGATTCAGCTCTGCACTGCACACGTTAACTTTTCAGAGCCAAAATATTCCCAACAGATTGTGTCCAAAAACAGCTGTCAGTGGAATACCTACTTCCTTTATAATAGGACAGCTTAAATCATTTTAGACTCTTTATCCCAGAACACTGGAGTGCGACTGGGAAGTGTTCTCTCACACATCCTCTACTCAATACCAACGGATGTATCTCCACAACAATGCGTTTTTCAAGCTGTTCAACCCCTTCAACCATGTTCACCCACTTTCTCAAAAATCATCTTCTTGCTTTTAAAGTGGGCACTGAAGGTCAATCGTGACAAAAAAATCATGCCACCTGAGAAGTTTATTCCCTGTGCTGTGGCTCTTAGCAACTGGCCATTTATAACACAGACACAAGGGTCCCCATCCCCAGGCTATTAATTTAAAATCTCCCTAATCAGCCTACTTCTAGATGAACAAATACACTGGAGCTGTAAATCTGAAGAAAAAAAAAATGATTTCAATTGTAAAATCAATTGTAAAATAATGTATACAGTGTACACATCCTGCTATTTACATTTACATTCAATTACATTTAAGTCTTTTAGCAGATCCTCTTATCCAGAGTGACTTAACATGAAGTACAGGGACACCCTCTGGAGCAACTCAGGGTAAAGTGCCTTTCTGAAGGACACATCGACCTTTTGGCACAGTCAGCAATAGAACTGGCAATCTTCAGACTACAAGACTGACTCCCTAACCAACGAACCGTCCAACACACTATTATCCCAGGGACTGATATCCTCGCCAACCATTGTACATACATCCACGTAACCCTAGAATATATTTGTGTATTCTATCCTTATTTTTTTTTTTTTTTTTTATTTAACCTTTATTTAACCAGGTGGGCAAGAAGTTACACATGAAATTACAAGACAAGGTGTGCACAATAAATAGTAAAAACAGAGAATAAAACAGTGAATGTACAATAAATAATACAGTGAGCAGGTCAAATGTTTACCGTTTGCTACTTTTACATTTTAAGGTATCTGTAAATGTACTTAGGGAATGAAGCGAATAATGATTATAATTGTAATGGATTCTAGACTCCCTATAAAAGGATACCATCTCTTAGATTCCTTTTCTTTGGTACATCAGAGGGTGATGTAGGTTTAATATAAATAAAATTCAAAATGGTTCTACAGGCACATGTGAAGAAGCAAGTTTAAAGCTTGTAGTTTTGCAAGTTTAAAGCTTTATTTGTTTTTGTTCCATGTTTTTCTTCCTTTCTTCTTTTGTCAAATCCATGTCTCTCTCTCTGTTGACCAGATCATCGAGGCGGACTACAACGCCACATGGGTGCACCGATACGGAGCTCACATACCCAGGGGTACCCTAACCACGCTCTGGTCTCTGTCCGTAGCCATTTTCTCAGTAGGGGGCATGGTCTCCTCTTTCAGCGTGGGAGTCGTCTCTGAATGGCTGGGAAGGTAAGACAGTTTACACATGATTGAAGCGTGACTGGATATGTATGTTAACTTTTAACGCAGACAATAGAGGGAGTTCCACTTCCTTGGCTTGTTCAGACACAGCTAGAGCCACACCCACTGGAAAACCATTTACAAGGCATTTATTTACCTTTTCCATTTCATGATCCAATATGGTTCCCTTTGGAGAATGTTATACAGTAGAAGTGACCATGTTAGTGATGGGCAAATTAACCTTCATTGCTGTTCTTCTAGCAGCAAAATATGCTGGAAACACTCAGGTTTTTCGTTTTCAAAATAAAGGCCACTGTTGGAATGCCTTGCAACATTTTAAATTTCAATGTGGCTTTTATTTTGAAAAAGAAAATCTGAGTGAGTGCTGCCAGCATTATATCCTGCTGCTAGAAGAACAGCAATGAAGGTTGGTTTGCCCATCACTAGAACGTGTCAGTCAGATCAAACATGGCTCCCTGTGGATGGTCAGTTACTTAAATAAACACCACCAATAAACACCACCAAACACCACCAATCCAGCACCACAATTGCTCTTCCTCTGCTTGAATGTTAGTTGGATCTGACTGACACTTTCTGTGTCAGTCAGATCCAACATGGCTCCTTACAGTGTCAGTCAGTCAGGTTTTGTAAGCAACTGTGTCAGTAAGATCCAACATGGCTCCTTAAAGTGTCAGTCAGTCAGGTTTTGTAAGCAACTGTGTCAGTAAGATCCAACATGGCTCCTTACAGTGTCAGTCAGTCAGGTTTTGTAAGTGACTGTGTCAGTAAGATCCAACATGGCTCCTTACAGTGTCAGTCAGTCAGGTTTTGTAAGCAACTGTGTCAGTAAGATCCAACATGGCTCCTTACAGTGTCAGTCAGTCAGGTTTTGTAAGCAACTGTGTCAGTAAGATCCAACATGGCTCCTTACAGTGTCAGTCAGTCAGGTTTTGTAAGTGACTGTGTCAGTAAGATCCAACATGGCTCCTTACAGTGTCAGTCAGTCAGGTTTTGTAAGCGACTGTGTCAGTAAGATCCAGCATGGCTCCTTACTCCTTTTGGCCAGTTGTGTTTGTCAGTGGAAGAGAGAGACTTGGAGCAGAACTTGACCTAGTTTCTCTGTAACCAGAGTCAGTATTGTTTATGAACAGAGATCCAGAGCCTCTGTGATTGAAAGGAGACCCAAAGGAGGTGAGGGGGGTTTGCACTACATTCAGGCTTGGACAGCGTACCTTGCATGCTACTAGTGATACTCTTCTCACTTTTCAGTTGAAATATAAGTGTTGATGTAAAGTAAAACTACAACCCCAATACTGAAAAAGTTGGGACAGTATGGAAAATGTAAAAAACAAACTAAAAGTAATTTGAAAATTCAATTCACCCTGTTCTACAGTTGTGCTCAAAATGTTGCATCCTGCTGGAGAATTAGTAATAGATGTACCATTATTTTTAAAACATGAGTGACCAGACAAAAGATTATTTTTTATTTTTCATGGTATTCATATTCAACTGTAGGTCACAACAGAATGGCACAATGATAAAACAAAACATGGCAACAAAGAAAATGAAATGACCCCTCTTCAAAAGTCTGCATACCATCAGTTTGCAGTGTAGTCATTTGTGATAGTTGTCTGTGAGGCCCTGAATTATTGCAGGTGGTATAGCTGCCCATTCGTCTAGGCAAAATGCCTTGCATTTTTTTCGATCTCCCCAATCGAAAGACGGCAGCCTACGCAGGGCAGATGTCCCCATCACTGCCCTGGGGCTTTGGGAATGATATTTAGACCAAAGGGAAGACTGCCCCCTACTGGCCCTCCAACAACACTTCCAGCAGCATTGGTCTCCCATCCAGGAACTAACCAGGACCGATCCTGCTTAGCGTTAGAAGCAAACCAGCAGTGGAATATAATGCTGGCTATGCTGCTGTAATCACTGGAGGGTCAACTTCGCCTTGTGCTCAGTGTCATTGTTGTGCTGGAATGTCCAAGAGCGTCCCATGCATAGATTTCATGAAGAAGAATGCAAATTGTCTGCCAGTATTGTCTGATAACATGCTGCATTCAGCTTGCCATCAATTTTCACAAGGTTCCAGGCCTTAAGAGCTCACACAACCCCAAAACACCAGTGAGCCACCACCATGCACCACAGTAAGGATGGTATTCTTTTCACATAGACCTTGTTGACCCCTCTCCAAACACTGCGCTTATGTTTTTGACCAAAAAGCCCTATTTTGGTTTTGTCACTCCAAATGAGTGTGCCAGAAGCTGTGAGGCATTTCAAGGTGTTGTCGGGCATATTGTAACCTGGCTTTCTTGTGGAACTGGCTCTGTAAAGGCTTCTTTCTAAAACTCGACCATGCAGCTAATTTTTGTTCAAGTATTGTCATATTGTGCTCCTTGAAACAACCACACCATCTTTTTCCAGAGCAACCTATATGTCTCTTGAGGTTACCTGTGGGTTTTTCTTTGTATCCAGAAAAATAATTCTAGAATTTTTGGCTGAAATCTTTCTTGGTCTACCTGAACTAAACTCAAGAGATCCCTAATCTTCTACTTCCTAATAAGTGATTGAACAGTACTGACTGGCATTTGCTAGTGATGGGCGCTCAACACTCAAGTGTCGAAACTGTCTCAATGTTTTCGACACTCACTGCATCGGAACAACGTATCGAGATGTGTTTCAAAAACACTGCTGGTCACATGACAAAGTGTTGTCGAAACACTTTGTCATGTGACATTGAACGATACCTGTGTCGCACTTGTCAAAAACACTTACGTATCGGGTATAAAATGAGGCGCGAGACCGTGGCTGAGAGATTTGTGAGAGTACTGCAAGATTGAGCCATCACACAAGATGGACCAACGACATCAGATGTTTATTATTATTATTATTATTGTATATATATTTATATCTTTGACATTCTTTATAAATCCTTTACACACACACATCGTCAACTGCTTATCCAGGCGAGGGGTCGCAGGCCTTTATACAAATACAAATTGATAACTGTTTTATTGCCAGGGGTTGGTGATAACCTGTGGTCACTCCTGGAAAACAGAGTCAGTGACACCAGGAGAATACAGAGTGCTAGTGCCAATGCTATGGTTGAAGTTCAATGGTACTTAGCAGATGCATACCTTGTCTTGAATTGGTGTAGTGGGCGAAAAATGCAGGGGTCTTCCCTCACCTATATTTACATGCAATGGTCCATTTAGCCATCCCTGCAACCTGTGGCCTTCGAGAATTTTTGTCTGCCCTGCGAGACAAAAAATGAATCGCCTGAGTACTGGCAATGTGGAAAATATAAAGTCAATTGACTTAAAAGGGAATCAAACTGGCAACCTTGTGACCACAAGTCTGACTCCTTAACCACTGAACCATCTGCGCCTTGCTATTACAGTATCATTACTTTATATGTTCATAACACCAATCCATACAATATCAATGTACATTTTCTAGTTTTATTCCCACTCTTGTCAGATCAGCGAAGGTCACATAAGTTTGATGGTTTGGAAACACTCCAAATTAAGATGATGTATGACATTATGTTGGGAACGTTTTCATTGTCTCAAAAGGTTCTATTTCATTCAATGACCCACAGTGTTGACATATTACAATTATCAACCCATTTCGAAACTGTAGTTTGTGATGTAGGACGTGAATCGTTCAGTCCTGCCACTGTCTAACCATGCCATGGTGGAACTACTGTTGTGTGCCATATTTAAAGTTGCCAGCAGGTGTCACTGTCGAGGCAAGGTTTCGAAACGTTTCACGACGCCTCGAATCAAATGTAACAGATTTAACTGTCAAGTAGAAGTGTCGAAACGTTTCACGAAGCCTCGACACAAATGTTTCAATTGTCTCAAATGTTTCAAATGCCTCGTTTTGGAGACTGCTAGCATCACTAGCATTTGCAAGTCTTTGTATATCTTTTTCTATCAATTTCCAACTGTATGCATTTCCAGTACCTTATTACGCAGGTCTTTTGAAAGTTCTTTTCTGCTCCCCATGGCTCAGTATCTAGACTGCTCAGTGCGTCCACGTGAGAACTAAGAAAATCATTGACTATTTAAACACAGACACTAATTGCAAAATTAACCTTTCGCAGGTGTGCGAAATTAACCTTTAATTGAAATTTTAACCTGTGTGTGTCACCTTGTGTGTTTGTAAAAAAGTCAAACATTCAAGGGTATGTAAACTTTTGATCAGGGCAATTTGGGTGGTTTCTGTTATCAGTGTCATTTACAAAGGTGCCAAAAAAGCTGTATGATATTTAATGCTTCATATGATCACTATCCTTACATAACAGTCAGATTATAAAAATCAATGCCAAAATTGCACATTTTCTGCCAGGGTATGCAAACTTTAGAGTACAGCTCTATATTGAAAACACATTATTAACACGTGATGTTTTACTTAATTTATTTATGAAAATATATACTCATTTGAAATCTGATGACTACAATACATGCCAAAAATGTTGGGACAGTTTTCACGGTAGGATAATCGTCATAGAAAATGTCACGGTATTACGGTATCACAGTACTATTAAATATTGTATCTAAAAATATGTTTGTACACACAGAGACATACACTATATGGCAAAGGTATATGGACACCCCTACAAATTATTAAGTTCAGGTGTTTCAGCCACACTTTTGCTCTCAGGTGCATAAAATCCAGCACATAGCCATGTAATCCCCATAGACCAGCACTGGCAGTACAATGGGTCTGGAGGTCTCTGGAGAATCAAGAGGGCGCCTGTGTGTTCAGCCTGCCGTTTGTTGCTCTCCTGGCTTGTCCTCTGTTTGCTAACCGTGTCTGTCTCCTGCTCTACGCGTCTGGTCTATGCCCGACAAACTCTCCTTGACATCTGCCTCTCTGCTGTGGACTCACTCACTAACTCCCAATCCTTCGACGTTGTCTGTCCCTGCTACAAATTGCACGAGCCTCTCCGACCGATCTCCCTGCACGATATCCACCGCTGGCAGCTCATCTCCACGGGGAGAAAACGAAAGAGAAGACGAGGAACCCGCGGAGGATACCTTGCGAAACTGAAGGCTTACCTATGGACAGGTATCTCGCTTCGTGGCGTCCCTGTTGCCTGGCGCCCGCGGGGTGTGGTGTATCGTTGGCTCCGTCCTGTTTTTCCCCGGTTTCGGAGTCATGTTACTCGGGCTGCTCTCCAAAGTAGTCTCCACTCTCGGATGCAAGAAGATAATCTCGGAAATCTCAGCTCATTAAGAAAGATTATTCCTCCTCCGAAGATGGCGCTGATGAACGCCCGTTCTGTGGTGAATAAAACCTTTGTATTAAATGATTTTGACTCTTTACTCAACCTGGATTTTATGTTCATCACAGAATCCTAGATAAAGGTTGGCAACATAACTCCCTTCTCAGAACTAGTTCCACCAACTTCTACATTTTTGAACTCTCCTCGTATTAGTGGACGTGGGGGGCGGGATCATAACCATTTTAAGTAACTCTCTCTCATCACGCTGCCGGCCTGTCCATATAGCGCCTTTTTCCAGCTTTGAAGCTTAACTCCTCGACCTTGACTGGAATGGTCCCGTATGTCTAGCGGTGATCTATAGCCCTCCTCACTCTAATAAGGATTTTATTCAGCATTTTACTGAGTTTGTCGGCAATATTGCCACAAACTATGACCGCTTTCTATTGGTGGGCGATTTTAATATTCACGTGTGCTGCCTCTCAAATCCCTTGGCGCAGGAGTTTATTAATCTAATAGCTGCTTTTAATCTATCACAGTAGATTAAAAACTCCACCCACATCCAGGGCCACACATTGGATCTCGTATTATCCTATGGACTTGATGTCACTGACATTGTTCTTTCAGACTCAGTGCTTTCTGATCATAGACAGATTTAATTCTCTCTGTCCCTCCCAGAGCTCTCCCAGCTCACTATTGCACCTATCACATTGTCGTGGTTCTACTCCTCACAGTTTAGCACTGATTTTGATCTGTGCTTTGCTGAACTCTGCTCACATTTGAACCTGGACCAACCACTGCCTGATCTTGATGTGGATCAACATCTCAGCCTATTAAGCTCAGCTTGGCTTAGGGTTATAAATATAACTGCTCCCCTAAAGCCTTTCAAATGCAAACCGAAATCTCAAATGTGGCATAACTCTGACATTCGTCTCCAAAGACAAGTCTGTAGAAAGGCTGAACGCAAATGGAAACGGGACAGGCTACAGGTCTCATTCCATATGTTCAAAGACTCCCTCACTGCCAATCATAATGCTGCAAAGTCTGTAAAAGCAGCTTATTTTTCAAAACTAATTAAATCTAACCACTCCAACCCCAAGGTCTTGTTTTCAGTCATTCAATCTGTTATAAGCCCTCCTGTTAACACATTGTCTATTGCCTCAGAGGCTCTATGTGAAGACTTCCTAAGATTTTTTTATTAACAAAATCACTAAACTACGACTTAGTGTTTGTAGTCATCAACCTCGAGTCACTGAAGGACATGATTGTCAAGCTCAAAACCTCACTCTGTCCTATTGATATTATCCACCCGAGATATTTCAAACTTATCATTGAATCAGCTGGGCCAGGTATGGTATCTTTTATCAACAAGCGTATCAAAACAGGCTCTGTTCCTGCCAATCTTAAAGTGGCCAAGGTCACACCTCTGCTTAAGAAGCCTTCACTAGATCTCTCTGTTTTAAAATATTTCCGACCCATTTCTGTTTTACCTTTCATTTCTATACTATTAGAGAAAACTGTGTTAAATCAACTCCAACAATTTCTGTCAAACAATAGTATTTTTGAGGTCTTTCAATCTGGTTTTAGGTCTGCCCACAGCAGTGAGTCCGCCCTCCTGAGAGTGCTAAATGATATTTATCTCTCTACTGATTCCGGAGACACCATTGTTCTTGTTCTCCTAGACCTCTCGGCAGCCTTCGATACCATTGACCACCCTACTCTTAGCTAGACTAGAGTCCTGGGTGGGTCTAAGGGCATCAGGTCTGACATGGTTTCAGTCATACCTGTCTGACAGGACGTTTTCAGTAAAGATGGGCAACTTCTCCAGCTCAATGACAACCCTCACATGTGGGCTTCCGCAGGGCTCCATCTTGGCCCCTTCTTTATTTTCTCGACACCCAAATTTACATCCCTATTAAGAGAAACAACCCTGCAGCGCTGAACTCTCTCCTGCTATGCTTAGGTCAAAGCATGGTTGGCCCAAAATTTCCTCTTTCTAAATGAAGAGAATACCGAGGTTATTATTTTTGGCCCAAATGAAAATTCTCAGCACCTAAATCCTGAGCTAAAGAGCTTATCAGCTTTTAAATCCACAAGAGTGCGGAACCTGGGCATACTTGTCGACCGATCTCTAAAATTTGATAAACACATTTCATTTGTAATCAGCGCTAGTTTCTACCTGTTTCTACCATCCTACATAACCTATCCCCGGTGTATCCCTCTGAATTTGTCCATCCTTACACTCCATCCCGAAGCCTAAGATCTCTTGATCAGGCTTTGCTGGTAGTCCCTCGCGTTAGACTCAAGCGTAGAGGTAAGTGTGCATTTGCGGTGGCAGGCCCGCGAGTCTGGAACTCCATGCCCCTACAGATTAAAACGGCCCCTACCTTGTCTGTCTTTAAGTCTTTATTAAAAACCCACCTGTTCTCTTTAGCTTACTAACCTTCATCTCTGGCTGATTTTACCTTTTTATTTTTGGCCTACGTTTAATTCTGCTTTCATACTTGTGTTACTGTGTATTGTGATATAGGATTTTTTTATTACTTTCTTTTTAGATGTATTACTTTTCTGTAAAGCACTTTGGTCAGCCTAGTGGCTGTTGTAAATGTGCTTAGGGCTGGGCGATATGGGCAAAAAATTATATCACGATATAAAATAGATATTTTTTCGATACGATATGTCTGACGATATATTGAAATATATATATAGGACCTGCTGTGACTTGATTAAATCAAAGTGTATTGTCTGCTGTATAAAGAAATAAAAACAATATATACAAAAAATATGGATTGACCTTGTTATATTTCTGTTTTAGGTTAGTGCTGCCACTATCACAAATTTTCTAACAACTAATCTTTCGATTGGTAGACTAATCTAAATGACTAATTTTAAAAAAGTGTTTGTTTTTCGTTGTGTCCATTTTATTTTAAACTCAACTGAAGGGCAAAAACATTAAATGTCACCTGTGCCATAAATAATATACATTTTACCAAATAAAAAATTACAAAGTGGGATGTTTTCCACATTCCAAAAATATATTGCACAAAGTTGCAAAGCTCATTAAGT
>JACXGM010025279.1:0-15559 GCA_016801145.1 Umbra pygmaea | reverse complement strand
TAATCTACAGTCGTATGCACTAATTTTGACAGTGGCTAATCTACAGTCGTATGCACTAATTTTGACAGTGGCTAATCTACAGTCGTATGCACTAATTTTGACAGTGGCTAATCTACAGTCGTATGCACTAATTTTGACAGTGGCTAATCTACAGTCGTATGCACTAATTTTGACAGTGGCTAATCTACAGTCGTATGCAAAGGTGATGTCACCAGACATGTGTAAATTAAAATCATGGAAATTGTCAGGGGTGCCTAAACGTTTGCATACAAGTGTTTATTGCTCAGCCCAAGTAGTGCACTATGATGGTAATAGATCATTGTCCTGAACAGAGGCAAAATAAATTAGATGTACTGGAACAATTAGAGTCCATCAGCACAACCACTTATGTTGTCTGTTGTAGAAACTGTCTCTTCAGTTTATTCAAAACATCTCACAGCCACAGATCATCAGGCAGTTAGGAGGACATACTGTATAACCCACCCTACTGATAAATCTTAACAGTTTGCAAAAAGCCTGCCAGTGAAGACAGCCTGCCAGTGTAGATCCCTCTAGATAGGACAGTGGGCTAAATGACAAAAATATTACTGTTACTTTTCAGAAGAAGCTAAGGGATAGGTCCGAAGAAATGTTATTTATAATCATAACATACCAAACATACTACATGGCCAAACACAATACACTGCATTTTAACAGTGTATGAACTACAATGTCAACCAAATGAAAAAACAGATGTACAAGTCTGTGAAAACACATTCCATAACAGATAATATATTTTCACATGCTTGTGTAAATATAGAAGTGTATGCATTCTATATGCACATATGTGAGAACCGAACTGCCTTGCGTATTTTAGCATAAGACAGTTTCATCCTGACACACACCACCTTTCTGATGTTGCTGACTGTGAGAATCTGACAGCCTAAACAGTGTGCTAAGCAATGTGCTAACCGGCGTGCTAAGCAACCTGCTAACTGGCGTGCTAGGCAACCTGCTAAGCGGGGCGCTAGGCGGCGTGCTAGGCGGCATGCTAACCGGCGTGCTGCTTACTAAGGGATTCCCAACATTCCAACTGTGATACGAGCAGCAGAGTAACAACCCAGACCTCATTTATACATCAGGTTGTGTCTTCAGTAACCAGTCTATATTCTGCAGTGCATCAATACAGATTTCAAAACAATACTTCTTAAAAAGGTATGTAAGCTTATGGTTAGATGTTTTACTAACATTTTGTAATCTGTTCCAGTAATGTTTTAGGGGAGGGAGGTGAGAGGGAGAGGGCACATGGTTGAGCACTGTCAGACACTGATGTATGGCAACAGAAGGACTCTGCCAGTTGATAGGGGATGGTGACCCCTGGTGACCTCTGGTACAGCCCCACGGTGACCCCAGTCACAGCCCCTCCAGATACACCCCATTGACCAGGTGCCAGGGTTTCAGATGTTTAGGGGTCGTGATTTAGGGCCTTCTGTAATAATTCCCAAAAACAAGCCAAACTAAGTAAAGTTTGTGTTTCTGAAAAGTATCTGAAACCCTTGAGCCATCAGAGCCACTACACACAGAGCCTCCTACACTGGGTTACGCTATGCAGGCGGTGCCTCAAAACATAACCACTTAGTCATAACATAACCACTCAGTCATAACAATTCAGTCACTTCACGTGTTTTACCACAGAAAAAATGGGATTGTCATTTCTTGACGCTAAATTCAATAAAAGCAATCAATAACGGTCAAAAGACAAGATTATTATTGGATGTGATATATCTACTGGCCTGACTAATTCAAATGTTTAGATACTTTATCAGCATCCTAAACTTGGCCAGTAAATGGAATTGACAAGACATTGCTGCGCTGTTGCTAGCTCCGGGTGCAGCAGATAGTTGTCTGGGTAACCCAGGACACTTTCAATGTCAGTTTTATGAGTTTGATCCCCAGAGGGTTCGTTAAAAAAACCGACGTCCTCACTAGTAAATGGGGTTCTGGAGAAGAGTTAACTAAATGACCACAATGTTGATGTAAAAACGTTTATGGTCCACTGAGCCATGGACATTACATGACACTGGACCCTTTAATGAGAAAAAGTTGATATGTATTGGACAAAAATGATGTAATAGCCTTTATTATAAAAATCATACTGCTCAAGAAAGTGTCCCGCGCAACATCTTGGGATAAGAATTTAGTCATTTAAAATGATAAGAGATCCTTCAATTGATAGAAAAAAAACTGTTAAACGATACAAATGGCAGTGACGTCAGATTTATTCGCAACTAGTATTGCAAACTCTCGAAAGTAAATATGGCCCCTCTTCTGAAATTGTATTAAACAGTTTGAAGTTCCAGTGTAAACCTACTGATGCTAAAACAATTAATGTAAACTTGGCTCTGTTCTTTTATATGAAATGTAATATCCTAAAAGCGGTGTGCAAGAAATTGAACAGTTACATCTTTGAACTAAACGTTAGTCCTAAAAGTTCAAAAATGTTCATCATTACAGGTTTCTAACTGATGCAAAACGCTACAAAGTAACCAGAGACACGGTTGTTACAATGTATCGCGTGGGTGTCTGTTGTTGCATTGTGATGCAACCACAAACAAAGTTTCAAAGTAATCAAAATAACGCATGCTATTAATGTGTTTACCTTCGAAGCAAAGTATGCCAATGTTGTTGTTCATTTTCTCCAGAAACTGATAGTTCAACAGATCCATTTTCGTAAGAAGCATAACCCAGTCAAGGAAAAATATTGATGCAACCGGAGTCAGATTGACTTTACGTTCGAGTCAAACCACACAGAGCAAAAGGCCCAGCCTTCACTTAAACTTTGTTAGGCGAAAAATAAACTCTCCGAATCAAGACGAAGTTGTTCCTAAACAATAAACAAACGTCGTTTGAAAAACACTTGTAAACACTGTATAAAATAATTGTTTCGGACAAAAACGGTAGAGCCAGTTTTTCCTAACCTTTACAGCCAGCTGTAAAGTCGACTGCACTGACACGCAGGCTATGCTTGGTATGAATCGAATGTGCACCCCTTCCCCTCACAGTAGGCAGCGGACACTGCGCATGCTCGCTAAATCCCGGGAGCGCCTCAAATGTCAGGGATTTTTTGCACACAAGATCAGCCTTCCACATGCGGAGGCAGAGAGGACCGCGAGCGGGGGGTGAGGAGGGGGGAGTAATGGCCGAAAGGAGGAGGTGCTAGCATGTCAAATTTGGCACACTGGAAACATTGCTGTCTTGGCACAAATATACGGAGAACTCCATTTCGAATGCGTCCAGCATGCTTCCTGAATGTTGTTATCCATCCTAGTGTTGTAGTATTCGGTATGGAAAGACTGGGGCTAAAACAACTCAATCGTCATCATCCTCAGGATTACTGTGATAATGATTATTAATATATACCCTATTTCCGTAATATATTGCAATATCGTAACTTACATCTGTCTTTTCTTTTTTGTTAAACTAACCCTTTGTCCAAAACACCCGGATTGCTATGCTGAACCATTCGTGTAGCAGTAGACCTATTTTAATTATTGCAAATATCCAAAACTAGATAGTATTTATTACGTCACAGTTACTTAACCATGTAGGTCAATTAACAACATATCACTTTCAATGACGACCATACATATGCAACAGGACGAAACACAAAACCACACGAAGGACCAATGTAAATAATTATGTTGTGTCGCCCTCTTGTGGTCTTCAGCTATATGACAGACAAAACATTACCTACAACCATGTTGACAACAAATTACGATCAGTCAAATAACAATACACCACAACATATTTTATAGTGAAAACAGTAGTTCACATATGACATTACAGTACAATTAACTGGTAGACAACCATATAACAGAGGATGTTGCTGACCGATGTCCCGAGTGTTGGTCAAAAACCTCTGCTGTAAGGTCAAAACTCAGCAGTGTTGTTGGGTGTTTGGTTTATGTTGCTAATCGGATGCCATGACAGTATCAAACAGAGGTGTGGTGAGTTCACCCAGACCGGTGGAACAACCCCCCCACCACCCACCCCGCGATAATTGGAGGAGATAAAGCCTAAAAAGGTGTGTCTGATAATTGGAGGAGAAGACTAGTGTCAGTTGACAGTTTGTCTGCTTTGTGTACAGTGTCAGGTGTTCAGCTGTAGCACAGAGCAAGGTAGATATACACCCAGCTAGCCCATATTAACCAATGTTCACCAGGTGTGTCTGGCCTGCAATCCCTCATAACCAATGTTAACCAGGTGTGTCTGGCCTCCAGTCGCTCATAACCGATGTTAACCAGGTGTGTCTGGCCTCCAATCCCTTATAACCAATGTTAACCCTGTGTGTCTGGCCTCCAATCCCTCATAACTGATGTTAACCAGGTGTGTCTGGCCTCCAATCCCTCATAACCGATGTTAACCAGGTGTGTCTGGCCTCCAATCCCTCATAACTGATGTTAACCAGGTGTGTCTGGCCTCCAATCCCTCATTACCGATGTTAACCAGGTGTGTCTGGCCTCCAATCCCTCATTACCAATGTTATCCAGGTGTGTCTTGGCTCTAGTGTTTCATAAATTATGTAAATTATGTTGCTAGATGTGCCTTGCCTCTAACTCTTTAGGTGTTACATATACAAATAAGAAAGTCAACGACGGCAAAGCAACCGAGCACCATAACGTGTTGCTATACTGGTATACGTAAAAAACTGTCTATTCTGACATCCGGTTGATCTTTAAGCCACGGCAGACTGCAAAATTTGATAGATATATTGATAGATATGTATTTTATATTGGCAGCAAGTTACTTCTGCAAGGACATTGGACAGCGTTCAATGCCAGGCATAGCTGCATATGCCATCGTGCTCTTATTGAAAACAATGCCATCCGGTTTACATTCTACCTTTTTCCTTAGTGACTACCCACCATCATCCAAACTGTGGGATATTATTACGGCTTGGACTCTTATGGAAAACAAGAGAAAAGTCAAATGGGCAATTTTTTCTCATGATGTGACTGAAATTTGGCACGCATTCTCAGGGAATGACAGCCTAGCTGAAACTCTTTACCTTCCTTGTGTTACATTGATTAGACCAACAGATTCAAGACCACTCAAATAACACAGCCAATCAAATTTTAGGCAGACGGACACAGACAGTGTGTGTGTCTTACAGACAGTGTGTGTGTCTTACAGACAGTGTGTGTTACAGACAGACAGACAGTGTGTTACAGACAGACAGACAGTGTGTTACAGACAGACAGACAGTGTGTTACAGACAGACAGACAGACAGACAGACAGACAGACAGACAGACAGACAGACAGACAGACAGACAGACAGACAGGGTGTTGTTCCCCTCCATGGAAGACAATAGCTAGCAATAATGACCAGTGATATGAATGGGACCAGTGTTCTACATTTGGCCCAATGAACAGTTCAATGTTGTTCAATGTGTGAAGCATGAAACAATGCGCTTCAACTAAGGAATGAGAAGCTTGTCAGAGAGTCGTGAGGGAGGGGGGGGGGAAGTCTTCCCTGTGAGTTTGGGGAGGTGAAAAGTTGAAGGTGTGTGTGTGTGTGTGTGTGTGTGTTGTGTAGAGAGTGAGTGTGAGACAGGAAATTAAGTAGTCAGTGAATATAACCTTTCTCAGATCCCATTTAGGTTCTGAGAAGCAGAATGTCTGTTGAACAACTGAATAATTCTTTTTAATGTGACGTATGAAGTGTCAGTGCAGGTGAACCTCATAATATCCTGCCCATTTAGCCTTTTCTATAATAATGACTAATATTTTGTCCACAGCGCAACTGATCCCCTGCTACTCCACCGTTGTCTAAAAACAGATGTAGGATTCATAAACCTCATTCGACAGAGCGAGTATATCCGGAGAACTTTTGTTATGTAGTTATTACACAGAACATCCTTTATTGCAGAAAAATTCACACTGGACTTCTCAATACATTTGCAATACATTTTAGAAGCATCAGGTTCTTGCATAATTTACAATCCATATAAAACTGAATAAATCCCTCTGTTAGCTTATCAGTTGTTCATTCCCACAGGCACCAAACTTCACCACTATTTACAGCCTCCATCCATTTCAATGTTACGATATCTCTTGTAGACTGAACCTCACCTCCGGTGAAAATAATTTTGCTATAATCCAGTGGAGCTTCTACAACTATATTCACCATGGGAGCAGTCATGGTATCCATAGATCTTTCCTAGAATATTATCATTTGTAGTTATTACCACTAAAATAGCAGCCTGGATTATTTTTTTCTATTTTCGGGGGTGATATTTCCCGTTTTTCTTCCCTTCCAATGTGTCATGTCCTTTTCCCCTTAAAGCCTTCTAAGGTCAAAAACCCATCGCGAGTGCAGGATGGTCAAAGATAGATCACATGTCCACCAACCCAGCTGATTAGCCAGAAGTTTGTTGAAGGTATTTTACCATGTCAACGACAAGCTAGACTGAGAATTCACACATCCCAAATATGATTTCCCATATTTCAATGGGGAAAACGTGATCACAATGTTGCGATCTGCAGTAGACATCCTAAATTGCATACCACATATATCAAACTGAGCTAAATAGCACATTTGCTTAGACTATGGATTTTTCCTTTTCAAATCTACTCACATGAGACATTGAGACAGTTTATACATGTAGGTCAGGGGACTTCGACTCTTACTCAACAGGGTCCGGAGCCTGCTGGTTTTCTGTTCTACCTCAACATTAATTGGACTCACCTGGTGTCTCAGACTCTCAGGTGTAAATAATTCCCAGATTAAAGGGTTACTATGATGAAATGAAAAAGTGGAGTGGATCTGGCTTCAAGGTCCAGAGTTGATTATGAGGGATAGGCCATTCACATGTAAATTGCATGCAGTACATATTTTGAAGCATACATTTAGTTAATCAGTATTCTGCAATCATCTTGGTAAAAACATTCGACAAGTTAGAAGTAGGTTAAGTGATGAATCAATAGCCAGGTAAACCTGAACGAAATGGTAGGTGCAAGAGGGAGTCACCAATATAAATCGTCATGGTGCTGTGCATTGTGGGAGGTAAACGATGCGTCATGCGTACCTAAAGCTAGATTCAGACAGTAATTTGTACTTCTGCATATACTGACATGACCCTATCTCCGCCATTCAAAGGAATTGTGTGAATTTGGCTGAAGGATCTTGTTTGCTCATGTTTGGTTTAGAGTGCCTCAGCCTAAATTAAATATTAACAGGGTGCAAAGACGTTTACAGCGGCCTGCTGGTACAGCGGTGCTTTCAGCATATTCCTTAATGGCTTCTCAAAACAACCTTTCTATTGACAAAAATATCTAGCTACGTGGGGTTTAAAATAACAACATTTATCAGCCACTGTTTTCACCCACTGTTACTGATCTCTGTATTTATTTCATTTACTTTTGGAGGGATTAGAAAGTATATGTCAACACATTCACAGGCACCTGACCTCCACAAGGAGTCACTAGAGAGCAATGTGACAAGGTACCCACAAATGACCACCCTCACATCTACCCCTGGCAGCGCTTTACAAAATTAATGAGACCAGAGACAATACCGGTCCCCCTATTCACTACATAGTGCACTACTGTTCACCAGAACCTCACCAGGGAGAATTGAACTGGAAAGAGGAGCTCTTTGAAAGTTGCACCCGAGTGCCCATGAAATATATCCATAGCAGCTGAATTAACTGGTTGTAGTTGGACAGTACTTCTGTAGTACATCCATGGAGGGAACCTACAAGGGAACCCACAAGGGAACCCACAAGGGAACCCACAAGGGAACCCACAAGGGAACCCACATGGGAACCCACATGGGAACCCACAAGGGAACCCACAGGAATCATGGTCTGTTCTAATGTGTATATAGTCCCTTGGCTGCAGCTCTCTACACTGGCCTTTTTAACAAGGAGAACCTGTGCTCCTAAGGTGAAAAATGTATGTGCACACAAGAACATTTAAGAGCACTAAGCATAGGAGAAAAAAAACTTAATCGATACTGCTGATGTATGCCAATACTCTTCTTGCCAATATTAGTATCGATTCTCAAACCCCAAAACCCATATTTTTGTTAGTATATTTTTTAGTAAGCAATGCAGTTAAAAGATTGCCAGAAAATGCTAACAAATATGGTCAAATTTGTCTACAACACATTAATTTGTCTATATCATAATGACAAAGTATTTTGTTTACATTTCCTGAAAGCACAACACAGAATAATACAATTCAACAGACTTTGCCAGTTTGTCAGTCTCCCGGCTTTAGGAGAGATACTAACGGGGAGATGGTAAACCTCACTATATTCACTTGCATCTCGTAACCCATATGTTGTCAATAGGCCACACCGTGCATTGTGGGTAACACATGCTAAACAACCACTTGACAACAGAAAAGTACCTTTACATTATAATCATGACAAACATTTTTCACATTTAAATTCCATTATTAACTTAAAAAGTTTCAAGCAAACGATTTCCATGCTTTTGTTATAGTATTACATGTTTTATGGAGTTTATTGTATTTCGTCATACTGTTTAGCACAGGCATAGCCAACTCTGGCCCTGCAATCAGCAACTTTCTAACCTGGGACTTATTTAGACCTGGTACAAAAGGTGGGTGCAACAAATGATGAGGTAGAAAAGAACGGCTAACCCTGATTTAGCATGATTAAGAAAAAAAGTAGAAATCGCAATATTGATTTGCCATACATTTAGAATTGCGAGAATTGCAATACATATCGTAAAAGTATTTTTTATTAAGGAGCACTACATAAAATCTTGTTATTTAGACTGTAAAACATACTTTGGTTTTCAGACAGCTTTTCATAAACATTCACTGCCTTACTCCCTCTCATACACACCTGCCACTGACACTCTGACACACACTGACACACACTGACACACACTGACACACACTGACACACACTGACACACACTGACACACACTGACACACACTGACACACACACACACACACTGACACACACACACACACTGACACACACACACACACACACACTGACACACACTGACACACACACTGACACACACACTGACACACACTGACACACACTGACACACACTGACACACACTGACACACACTGACACACACCTCTCTGAAATCGCTCCAAATACATAATAGGTGCCATCTCAAGTGACCAGCTTGTAAACATTTGTAAACATATACTAGCAAAGTATATGGGCTAAGGACTATACACAATATGCAGTGCTTTGTTACAAACAACATACAGCCTAAAATATATAATTTATATCAAAAACAGACCAGCACGTTGCCTATGGCAAACACTGTGGGCGCACAACTCATCTGGTCTTCATTGCAATTCCTGTTCTAATGGCAAAATAAGGCATAGGAAATCGAACCTGGTGTGGTCATCTGCTTCAAGGTCCGAAGCGTTGTGCGTTCAGAGATGCTCTTCTGTATACCTTAGTGGTAACAAGTGTTTCTTTTGAGTTACTTTTGCCTTTCTATCAGCTTGACAGCTCTCTTTTTCTGACCCCTTATAGACACTAGAGGTGGTTGTAAGGGGCAACCCCAGTAGATCAGCACTTTCTGAAATATTCAAACCAGCCAGTCTGGCACCAACCATGCCACATTCAAAGTCTGCATTTATATTTACCAAATTGATTCAAGTAATTCACAGTGGTTTGGTTTTTACCTAAAATGCATGCTGACAGGTTTCTGTGAAAACAAATGTCTTGACACCTTTGGATTCTGAAGACACTTCCCAGACAGTCACACTAAGCCCCGCCCCTTGATCTGGAGATACGATGTGTCATCCTTCTGCTTACACTGCAGAGCCCGGGCTCGTGTTATTCATCCGTGATCTCATCAACGTAACATTATCAGAGATGTCAGAATGTTTTGCACGTGTGTGTTGGTCAAACAGAGTTCCTTGTAAACTGTTGTTACCCAGGCATTTTGTAGCCACAGTTACCCCTATTTAGAGGTATTTGGACTGTGCTGGAGGACCTAAATGAAAGCAGCCATCAACAGATGTGCACAAGCCTGTGATGAGCCTGAGTCCCAGGATATCTGGGATGCTAAAGAGCGCTAGGGCACCAAACATCACAGTAAAACAAGGCAACATTCCTGGAGGAATGTTTTTCAAAATCCTGTTCGGAATGTCCCAGAGGAATCCAGAGGTTTGGAGGAATTGAAGAGCAGTTTTTGCTGGAATGCAGACATTAAGAGCTCCGGATGAAAGCTTTGAGAGGCGCAGACGCAGAACAGCCTTATTATATAGAAGGGCAAAGGTCAATCCTGAACAAGAGGTTAGAGGTTTAAGGGAAATACACGGGGCTCTGTGGTTTCTCATTTAAATTATTTGGAATCTGTTAATTCTATGTCCAAAGGAAGTTGGTACCATGTCGCATAACAACGGGTTGTCGTTGTTGCTCTGAAAAAGGTACAGCCTCTGAAAACATGAGCGAACGATGAGGACTTTAATTACAGACTAGGTGTTCCTGAACGTTGTGGACATGATAGGGACAGTGCTGGCATCAGTACCCAGCCAGATCTTAATGTAACACAACACCAGGACGCTTAGAGGGTTAAAATCCCATGTGTCATAGCTCATGATGCCAAGGTGGTGGGTCGCATTTCAACTAGGCCCACCCATAATATTTATTGTATGCATTTGGATACAGCCTTGGATAAGTGTGTGCTAAATGGCAGGATTTCTTTGGCCTCATGTCACCCCAACATGGTCCTAGGTCAACCCAGTCACAAGAATGTGTGAGATCCTGACACCATTAACCAAAGTAAACAAGATAAAACTAAATAATAACTAAATAATATAAATAAAAAATGTAAGAATGTCCTGACCATAACGGGCAGATGGGTGCACAGTAAATGTGTGTAGAGCCCAACCGATATATTGCCGGGCCGCTATTATAGGACAATATTTCCGAACTGTATTTTTTTAACTGTGTCTGCTGAACTATGGCTATTGAGGACTGACTGATTCAGTACATTACCTCATATACTGTATATAGTTTATATTTTGCTGTAGCTGTTATTTATCAGAACTTATAGAACTTAACAGAATATTTTTCCAGTCTTGTTTAAAGTTATATATATATGAAGCTATTAAGTCTATTAATACTGGTAACTTTTTTGGATTAGAGCCACGTTTCAGACAACAGAGTAACATTATTAGAGTAATGAAGGACTAGAGCCACGTTTCAGACAACAGAGTAACATTATTAGAGTAATGAAGGACTAGAGCCACGTTTCAGACAACAGAGTAACATTATTAGAGTAATGAAGGACTAAAGCCACGTTTCAGACAGCAGAGTAACATTATTAGAGTAATGAAGGACTAGAGCCACGTTTCAGACAGCAGAGTAACATTATTAGAGTAATGAAGGACTAGAGCCACGTTTCAGACAACATAGTAACATTATTAGAGTAATGAAGGACTAGAGCCACGTTTCAGACAGCAGAGTAACATTATTAGAGTAATGAAGTACTAAAGCCACGTTTCAGACAACAGAGTAACATTATTAGAGTAATGAAGGACTAAAGCCACGTTTCAGACAACAGAGTAACATTATTAGAGTAATAAAGTACTAAAGCCACGTTTCAGACAGCAGAGTAACATTATTAGAGTAATGAAGGAGTAGAGCCACGTTTCAGACAGCAGAGTAAAAGTCACAGTCCCCCCACAGCCAGTCCTCCTCTAGCTGCAGTCTGCATATCACTGCAGGCTGTATCACAGCATCCCCAGACAACCTTCAGACACACGGTGACAACTATGTCCTCTGTTGGACTGCAGTTCAGGCCACAGACCAGCCTAGAGGGAGTCCAGCACACGGATGCTGAAAGCAAGCCGCTGTCCCTGGATTTCAAAAGACTTGTTTCCTGTTCAGTTGTGGCGCAGAATACCTGGTGTGTGCAGTTTAACTACTGTAGCATACCGTAGTAACCACTGTTACTCAGCCAGCGCACCTCTCTCTCCAGAACATTCTAGCAAGCAGGAGCATTCCAAAGGTTTGTCATAAACGCAAACAAGGGGCAGGGTTAGACTACTAGCGCGTTGGCTGTTGGGCCACGCTGAGGGCGGTCTCTATTGTGGTAACAGGTTGGCTGTATTATGTTGGGACAAAGAGGCAACGCACAGCCACAACAGAGTGACATCATCAGCCCTGAGAGAAAACAAAAGGCCAGCGGGGGGGGGGGGGCAGGGGAGAACACCCCCACCCAGCACCCTGTAGCCACTACATAGTGCCCTACTTCTGACCTGGACCCTGCGCAAAGAAGTGCACTATAAAATGGAATACAACATCATTTGTCATACTTGCAAAAAGAGCATAATATGATTTGGAGGCTAGCTCGTGCTGTGGAAGGAAAAGCAAAGTCAGAGCTCCTAAGAGGCCAGTGTTTTAAACCCTGTCTGCTTTTCTTTTCAGAGACGAAGCAAAGAGACCTGGGAAGATCAGTGTGGTCTCCAAACCTCCACCAGTTTGCCATCACAACTCAACTTATCAGACACACCTGACCTGCCAGACACCCACTGACACAGGATAGACATACATTGGAAACCAAGTACATGCATAGTATCAAATTGACAGTCAAATTGATACGATTCAGTATCAGGGCATCATGTTTTATGAACCTAAATCAGTAAATCTACTCCGACACATGGGGACTTGATCCTAGATTAGTAAATCTACCGACACATGGGGGACTTGATCCTAGATCAGTAAAACTACCGACACATAGGGGACTTGATCCTAGATCAGTAAAACTACCGACACATAGGGGGACTTGATCTTAGATCAGTAAAACTACCGACACATAGGGGGACATGATCTTAGATCAGTAAAACTACCGACACATAGGGGGACTTGATCTTAGATCAGTAAAACTACCGACACATAGGGGGACTTGATCCTAGATCAGTAAAACTACCTACACATAGGGGGACTTGATCCTAGATCAGTAAATCTACCGACACATAGGGGGACTTGATCCTAGATCAGTAAAACTACCGACACATAGGGGGACTTGATCCTAGATCAGTAAAACTACTGACACATAGGGGGACTTGATCCTAGGGAGCTGATGTGTGAAAACAGGAATCATCATGAGCTCTAATCTGTCCCCCAGCATTTCTTAAAATCCAAATAAAGCAAATAACACATTATTTAAGAAACTCTCTGAAAGATTGAACAGAAAAATGCATACTCTTCCTGTGTGCCGTACTGGCCGGCCTGCCGTACTGGCCGGCCTGCCGTACTGGCCGGCCTGCCGTACTGGCCGGCCTGCCGTACTGGCCGGCCTGCCGTACTGGCCGGCCGGCCGTACTGGCCGGCCGTACTGGCCGGCCGTACTGGCCGGCCGTACTGGCCGGCCGTACTGGCCTGCCGTACTGGCCTGCCGTACTGGCCTGCCGTACTGGCCTGCCGTACTGGCCTGCCGTACTGGCCTGCCGTACTGGCCTGCCGTACTGGCCTGCCGTACTGGCCTGCCGTACTGGCCTGCCGTACTGGCCTGTCCTAAATCACGTATAAGTCAAAATAGTCAGACTGCATGCCTGCTGCAAAGGATTTGCTGTTAACTAATCTAGGTAGGAATGTTCTTGCCAGACAAAATTCAAACATGATTTAGATTAGTTTAGATTACTATATGGAGTATTTTAGGGCTAGGTTAGAAGAGTTGGACTATGGTAGTGCTAGTGTAGAGACAGGGACTACAGTAGTTCAGGAGAAGAGTTAGTGGTGGTATGCTGTTAGGATGGAACAATGCAACAAACTGGCTGTATGTGACAAAATCTTTGCCCAGTAGGGCTGTGGTTAGGGGACAGGGCTAGGGGATAGGAGATCTGTATATGGTAAAGCATGCCTCGTCCTGTTGGCAGTTTGTGGGAATCCTGATTTGCTTAAATATAAATAGAGGCTTTCCCACCAACGGACGCTATTATCTGATGAGAAATGAGTGCAGACTGACAGGACAAACATAAAAAACAGGTCTTGCCTGATATTGTAGAGCACACTTACGTTTTTCATCATCCGCATGCACTAACGACGCAGCTCTGGACAAAACATCCAACGGCGTCTCCATTCTTCACAACAACCTGAAGTAGTTAGATACATGTATTTATAGATCAAATAGTTTCAATATTAACTATGAAAAGGACAGCATGAATAGCGTTCCATGCCCAATTCGGGCTAGGCCTACTGGGCGATAACGCTGAAAACATAGTAGCCTAAATGAGGTACTGGTGTCTTGCAGAATGTGAAGGTAACCCAGCAGAACTCATGGGTCCGTTGGTGACGTAGCACTGCAGACTACACTGATGAATGAAACACGGGTTAAATCGCACTACTACCGTCCTCGTCTCCATCGTTTCCCACACTTAAAATTCCGAAAATACCTTTCGCTTTTTTCTACTTTGAAAACTACTGTTGTACATGCGTTATTGGCTACACAAACGGAGTTATCGTAAACATCACGTTTTCCATATAAGAACATAAGATTAGGTGTATTCAATTTTAAGTAAAAGATATGGAAATTATTATTACATTCTCTTTAATTTGTTTGTAATGCTAACAATTTGATACACGTTAACCCAATCATGGAATTGTTAGTTAAGTCATCGTGGGATTTGTTCCTTGCGGGTTTCAGTAACACCATCACAAAAACAGACATTTCAGGATAGCTCAAAGTCATAACAATTTCCACGCATCATGGACATGTGATTTCAGTTGCTACAATGTTTTCACTATGTACCAGGACAGTCGCTACATTGTACATACCGCGGTCCTTCGAGCGCCACTTTGGAATCTTCGGAATTATATTAGCGCGGACAACAATTTTGAAGAACAACTCTTGCTTGTTATAAATCCACAAAGACAGAACAACGAAATGCTTTTGTGAACGAGGGGAAAAAACAAGGTTCTGACAAACTTGAAAACTTCGCTATAAACGAACAAGGAAGAGGGAAGAATGTTTGGAATGATAGAGTTCTCTTCCTAGCAGGTGGTGAAAGTGGTGAGATCCCATTGGTCTAGCCCTTCGAAATGATATCAGCATAAATTATCATAATTACATTGCATCACATCCTTTGCAGGTACAAACAAGACAAGGAAATAGTTGCAAAGCAATTTGTGATAGCAGGACAGGCCTGCGTCAATATTAAAAATGTAATAGTACATCATTTTAAGCTTTGTGAATATTCCACCTTAAGTTGCACTTTCCATAAAGTGCTTAAGAATGATGTCAAATAGCTAATTCTTATATGATTTTGAAAAGAATGTCACAAGTCTAAATACTCAAAAGACAAACAGTTTAAACTCTAAATCAAAGTAAAATGATTTCGGCATTCAGCTTATTTTTACACTAAAAATCTTAAGTAAACTGGCCATATTATTTTTTAAACAAGTGCCTTGTAGATTCTAGTTCATACCGCATGCAGTAACACTACAGTCCATTACACAGATGTTCTTGAAAATCCTAATCCAACAAACATCAAATAAAAGATAAACCACCAGAACACAGAATGATGATGTAAGAATATATTGGGGGGGGGGGGGGGGG
>JACXGM010025278.1:0-15376 GCA_016801145.1 Umbra pygmaea | reverse complement strand
TATGGCGTCCCGATAGGCTCAATAATATGACGTTGCAACATGCACTCGTCTCACTGAAACGTCTCGTCTGCGTCTGCAAGACGTGACGTCTGCGTCTGAAAAACGTCTCGTCTGCGTCTGCCGAACGTTACGTCTACGTCTGAATAACGTGACGTCTGCGTCTGCCGCAGGTTTATATTTTTAATATGACTAGCGTCTGCAGCTGGGTTATACCAACTAGCTCATTGTTCCCCCACTGATCTTCAATTCATACTTTGCACGTGACGTCACAAAGACTGGCTTGCGGGCAACAACATCATTCTCCTAGCATCGAAACCTATTAAGATAGGGGATGTCGCCAGTTTTACCATACGAAATTTGGTGTTTTAAGGTGAAAAAAAAACATGCCAGATAGTATTAATAATACATACATCAATTAATTCATGCATGGATTCATGATAACTCATGTACCGTTACGGTAAAGTGTAACCAGTGTGCTTATTCTAACCAACAACCGTGATAATTTCATAGTGGTTGGTGTAAACCGGGACATTTTAGCGTAGGCAGGGTGTACATATTCAGATGAAGACATCATCACAGATTAGCAAACGTTAGTGGGAAGCTAGCCAACTACTAGTAACACCTTTGCTTTAATTTTGAAAGTATTCTTGTCTTTCAGCTACGACAGCGTTGTTAACCAATTCACTCTTAAAAAAAAATATCAACTCCAAGTCTGGTAGAGACTTTGCAAGGTTCAAAGCAATGACAGTTACGAGTATGTTAATCTTTTCATATTATCAAATTTGGTTGATTGATTGTATTATTAAAAATCCAAGCCGCAATTCCCCTGACTGGCCACTGTTCGTCACCATTTTCTTTCCCTCCAGGTATCCATGGTAATCACGTGACTGCAAAGTATGAATTGTTTTTACCTTGCGTATGTATAGCCTTTTATTTAATAGTAAATGTTAATTTACACAATGTGCTTTTACTGATAATTAAGTGTTTTTACCTTGCGTATGTATAGCTTTTTTTAAAATAATAAATATTAATTTACATAATGTGCTTTTACTTAGTGGCTTCCGTCTGGCCCCTGTACCATACAAGCCTGATTGGTGGAGTGCTGCAGAGATGGTTGTTCTTCTGGAAGGTTTTCCTCTCCACAGAAATGCTGGAGCTCTGTCAGAGTGACCGTCGGGTTCTTGTCATCTCCCTGACTAAGGTCCTTCTCCCGATTGCTCAGTTTGGCCAGGCGGCCAGCTACTAGAAGAGTCCTGGTGGTTCCAAACTTCTTCCATTTACAGTTGATGGAGGCCACTGTGCTCATTGGGACTTTCAATGCTGTATATATTTTTCTGTACCCTTCCCTAGATCTGTGCCTTGATACAATCCTGTCTCTGAGGTTTAGAGACAATTCTTTGGAATTCATGTCTTGGTTTGTACTCTGACATGCAGTGTTAACTGTGGGACCTCATATAGAAAGGTGTGTGCCTTCCCAAATCATGTCCAAACAACTGAATTTACCACAGGTGAACTGTAATCAGATTCTGGAAATATCTCAAGGATGATCAGTAGAAACAGGATGCACCTAAGCTAAATTTTGAGTGTCATGGCAAAGACGGTGAATGTACATGAATTTCTTACCAATTGATAATACCCAATGAGGCTGTCAATATAGCTGTCACAAGGCATCGTTTAGCAGGGAATGAAGAGAGACAATTATGAAGGAGGTATGAAAATGAAACTGAGTTTACTTCCACAATTCACTTGGACAAATCACATGGCTACAAGGAGCCAAAATATGCACAAAACATACTACACCAGCACAGCAACTGAGAATATAACATTGACCCACACAGACAACCAACAACCATAAACTTAAATAGACACTAATGCCTAAACAGAAGCAGGTGTGTTCAGTTGCTCTATTGGTGAAAGACATTTATGTGAATCAAAATTCCTGGAAACTAAAACTAGACACAAAACACAAAAAATAAAGTCAGTGGCTTGGACACACTGACTCTTAACTCGCCAGGACGAGGCAACCGTTAAAATAGCGGAGATGCAGTGGCCAATGAACGCTGTCAGGATGAGTCTTTGTGTAAACTGTATCAATGTCAGTTCCAGTTGAAGAGTTATATACTTTGTTACATATTCTACTTTTCTCCAATAAAATAAAGCACAAACAAATTTTACAAGTGTACTTATTAATTCCCATCAATATAATTTTTTGCTTTCAAAAAAAACAACAACAACAACAACAACTAACAACACAAAACCATGTAATAATATCACAATCTCTTTTCTTTCAAAAAATTATTTCCAAATTTTACTTTTTCAGTAATGTACAATATGTTGCAGTACTTATGTCCTAATAATCTCCAGTCGTATGCAGAAGTTTATGCACCCCTGACAATTTCCATGCTTTTAATTTATAAATAATTGTGTGTTTGGATCAGCAATTTCTTTTTGATCTATCAAATAACTGAAGGACACAATAATATCTCATTAGTATAATTAGGTTAATTAGATTAACAGAAAATGTGCAATTTGCATCAAAATGAAATTAGACAGGTGCAAAAATTTGGGCACCCTTGTCATTTTGTTGATTTGAATACCTGTAACTAACTAGCACTGATTAATTGAACACCCAATTGTTTTGGTGAGCTCATTAAGCCTTGAACTTCATAGACAGATGCATCCAATCATGAGAAAAGGTATTTCATGTGGCCAATTGCAAGTTTTTGTTCTCTTTGACTCTCCTCTGAAAAGTGGCAACATGGGACCCTAACAAAACATAGTGAGGAAATGAAAAACCACAGACACTTCTAGTTACAGCCAAAAGTGGCAGGCCAATTAAAATATCGGACAACCAAAGGATGGTGTGAATTGTTCAAAAACAGCCCACAGACCACCTCCAAAGATTTACAACATCATCTTGCTGCAGATGGTGTCACTGTGCATCGTTCAACCACTCAGCGCACTTTGCACAAAGAGAAGCTTGTACGGGAGAGTGATTCGGAAGAACTCTTTTCTGCACACACGCCAGAAACAGAGTTGCTTGAGGTATGCAAACACACATTTGGACAAGCCAGCTTCTTTTTGGAAGAAGGTGCTGTGGACTGATGAAACTAAGATGGAGTTATTTGGTCATAACAAGGGGCGTTACACATGGCAGCAAAAGAACACAGCATTCCAAGACAAACATTTGCTACCCACAGTAAAATTTGGTGGAGGTTCCATCATACTGTCGGGCTGTGTGGCCTGTGCTGGTACTGGGAATCTTGTTAAAGTTGAGGGTCCCATGGATTCCACTCAATATCAGCAGATACTTGAGGATAATGTAGAGGAATCAGTCACAAA
Organism: Umbra pygmaea; assembly: GCA_016801145.1. Taxonomy (NCBI): domain Eukaryota; kingdom Metazoa; phylum Chordata; class Actinopteri; order Esociformes; family Umbridae; genus Umbra; species Umbra pygmaea. The sequence continues at coordinate 12,034 of JACXGM010025278.1, read as the reverse complement.
GTTGAAGTTATACCGGGGATGGTTATTTCAACATGACAATGACCCAAAACAATGCAAAGGAACAAGTACAATGTTCTGGAATGGCCATCCCAGTCCCCAGACCTGAATATCATTGAAAATCTGTGGGGTGATTTGAAGAGGGTTGTACATGCTCGGCAACCATCAAACCTAACTGAACTGGAGATGTTTTGCAAGGAGGAATGGTCCAAAATACCTTTATCCAGAATCCAGACAGTAATTACAGGCTATAGGGAGCATCTAGAGACTGTTATTTCTGCTCAAGGAGGCTCTACATCTAAAAATGTATGCGATAATTCTGTTGGGGTGCCCAAATTTCCCCACCCATCTAATTTCATTTCATGCATATTGCAGATTTTCTGTTCATCCAATAACCTCATTTCACCACTGAAATATTACCGTTTCCTTCAGTTACCTGATAGATCAAAATGAAATTGCTGCCCAATTATTTATAAATTAAAGTTATGGAAATTGTCAGGGGTGTGTAAACCTTTTCATACACTGACCAAAAATATAAACACAACACTTTTGTCTTACTCCACATTATCATGAGCAGAATTAAAAAAGTACCACTTTTTCTTTGTACACAAAACACCTATTTCTTTCAAATATTGTTCACAAATCTGTCTAACTCTGTGTTAGTGAGCAATTCTCCTTTGCTGCAAATTTTAGAGTGGCCTTTTATTCTGGCCAGCCTAATAATCACGCTGTCAATCAGCATCTTGATATGCTACATCTGTGAGGTGGATGGATTATCTCGGGCAAAGAAGTGCTCACTAACACAGAGTTAGACAGATTTGTCAAGAATATTTGAGAGAAATAGGGTTTTTTGTACATAGAAAAAGTCTTAGACCTTTGCGTTCCGCTTATGATAAATTTGGGCAAAAACAAATGTTGCATTTATACTTTGTTATGTGTATGTCTGAGGCAATTAACTACATAACACCAAATGTGGGTGCCTGTAAAATGCCAGCTTTCATGTATTCTCCAAAGTCTACATATTTATTATGCATTGGCAGCCTTAAAACAATGCCGCAAGTGTTTGCCTCAGGGAATATCTTGGCTGGCTCATTGTCCTGCTGATGTAGGAATTCAATAGTTGCTTCCACTGGGAAACCCAGTCTAGGAAACGAGGTGGATCCTGTTGCAAACGACAAAATCTTGCTCAGAGTAACAGGTGATAAAGCTCCCTCTGTGGAAAAATTAACACCAAATAGTTATTTTCTTTATAAAGGATAATTATTTTTAAAACTTTAAATATTTAAATTTTCAGTACCATAATCCATCACTACATTTCAGAAGGCATTTATTAGCATTTCTTTGATAAATACTCTAATCATGAAAACAACATTTTTTTTTCAGAATGGGCAGCCAATGCTCATGTTCAGTTAAGTGTGCAAAACGCAGTCTATTTCAATAGTAACCAGAGCTCCTAATGACAGATGCAGTGAGTCACAGGTGTCGATGGATTTAGTTACTCAGTAGAGATTGGGGAAACCAAAAGGACCATTTAAGGGGGGGGACCTATAATATCATTAGCTAGTACAAAGTATAAAAAACAGACATGATGTCGTGGTCACTTTCTTTCCTTTGATGTATGTGATTATACTTTGTAATATTTAATGGTAATATAGGTATTTTATATTATATTTACAGTTATGGAATGGTCTTTTAGGTTTCTCCCCTCTACCTAAGTAAGTAATCACATCTACAGTACACCCGTGACTCATTTTGTAAGGCTGATTGTATAATGTTACCTTCCACATCTAGGAGCCAATCCCTCCAGAAACAGACTATTTTGTTCTCCAGTGCTCGTCTGTTGGTGCCAACTGGAGACAGCTGTGGAATAAAGAGCTCAGCCAAATCTCTTGCTCTGAGTAGTTTCTCTTCGAACATTAGTACCCCTTGAAAGAGATTGGGATGCTTTTGCAAATGTTCCAGAAGCTGTAAACACTCCAGGCCTTCTTTAAATCTGTAAAAAAAAGGATTGTGCTATAAACATGCTATGGTCAAATTATTTAAGTTAAAGGAGTCTTTAAAGTGTTGTATTACATAATATGGCATTTTTGTCAAAGAATTAGGTTAAAAAAAGATTCTTAATAATTTCTTCGTTGTTTGCATTATGTAGTGCCTACTAGGGAAGTGTGTTTTGCTATATTATTATGTAATTATATAATACTATGTACTGCATATACTACTTTCATGTATTTCTGATGACCATTTAATTAACATTTATATATTTCGTAGATAAATGCAAAGTAATGAAACGGACTGCAGATAATGATTTCTAACACTATTACTGTAACTGTTTATTGAGTTTCAAAATACGTCAGTGCAATTAGGCAAGCAACAGCTTGCCGGTATTTTAGGCTATCGTAATTTCAATCCATTTGAAAGGAAATAAATAAACTCTAGGCAATCAATGCCGAATTAATGTAATGATAAAATATTCGTACTCAAAAAATATAAACTGTATAACAATAACTAGCCTAGAAAAGAATTTGCCATTCTCATTTTTGGTAGCTTGTCATAGTTTTCCAGAAGACAACGTTTTTCTTCGAGCGAAAATGGCTTGCTTTTTCCTTCCATGATTTCGATGTGTAGTCAACTAGACGCAAACAGTTTCCCGCTAGCAAAATAAGCCTATTCTGACAGGTAAAAAGATGAATCTTTGAAAGATGTCACATCCTGCCCTAGATGGGTAGGATGTGTCTGTTATTTCTTTTCTTTGTGTGACTTTTTTGCCCTTTCCTAGTGTTTTTCATTTTCTTGTTTATTGTCTCCTAGCCCCCCCTTGTGATATTTCTGTGTTTTTGCATTCTCTGTTGTATTCCCTGTTATTGTAGCCACGCCTCTTTTCTTGGTCTGGGCAATCCGATCTCCTGGGTGTTCTTATTAGTTTGTTCTCTGTATCAGCTTGATTAGTCTATGTGCTTCAGCCTTGTGTCATTAGTTTCCACCTCTCTATATATTGTGCCCAGACCAAGAGGAGAGTTGTTGGAGCATTGTGGGTTTCCACCCCGTCACTGTGTGTTTCCTGAGTTTACGTGAGTTCCGAGTATTCCTAGTGTTTCATTTAGCGAGTTGTCTTTTGTTCTGCATTCCCTAGTTACATGTTGTCTAGGTTTCTTATGTTTATAGTGTCCGTGCCGCTACAAGAGCACGAGGGATATTTGTTTGTACCGTGTGTTTTCCCTGCCGGTTACTAGTTTGTGTTATCCTTTTTTGGGATTACTAATAAATATCCCATGTCTCGCTCACGTTATACCGCCTCCAGTCTCTCTCCTTCAACCCGCACCGCACATCGTGACAAATGATAGAAATTCAATTTCTATTAGATTTTGTAAAAGTTTACATTTATGAAAATACCACAAATGAACACTATACGCAGACTTCTTGATCATTATAAGCAAAGTATTTAAACAGCATTTGTAATGGAATGATTCCGTTCCAAGCTTTTTGATCACTATAAGCGGTTGAACCTTATAACTGTGATCACTACAAGCGGACTCCACTGTATAAATAAAAGATTTGATTTCATAAATGCATTTCATATTCAAACAAGATCATGTCATCCAGCAATCTCCTCCCTTCCTCATTCATTCTCCTCTTTACCAAACATGTGTTTCAGCTGGACAGATCAATACATTACAAAGACCATGTAGGATGTTGGAAAATAGCAATGTCTATTTTGTTTAACAAATGCTTTTTAATCTTTGCTATTGCTTCTATGCACATGGACAAGCGTGCCGTTATTTGTTTCTTAGTGACGTGTGTACAAGTAAGTCAGAAATAAAGTGAGTAAACATAGTAAAATGCCAAATTGGCTATTGATTTTACAGCGTTTAAAAGTTAATTTCTACCCGCATTTGGCCTATTGGCGGGTGTTAATTTCAAACCTTGGTTACATGGACTCAATGCAAACATCTGAATGCAACTAGAAAGTCTTCGACTCTGAAAAGCCTTGTTCTAGTTGTATTAATTATTGAGTTAAGACATTAGTAGGCTATATTCAGAAACTCACTGTTCCAGAGAATCCCTCAACCTGCTCTCCAGCAAGAAGTTTGTTGCTGCTACCACCAGCTCATCTCTGTCTTCCAACGTGTTGATATACCGCAGTGACCCCAACATTGCGAGTTCATCAGCAGCTCCTGTGATGGCCTTCTGTGCATCAGGAACATTCTGTGCTGATTTGATCTAAATCATAAGGCAATTCAGATAGAGTAAGTGTACAACCTATGGATTCACATAATGGTCCCTAGGAATGGAGTTAAGAAACACTGCATACTTCTCTGTCAAGCTCTCTCTTCATCAGAGTTCTCTCTTAATCATAATATGCACAAATACATATTGTTGAAATAATTCTGCAATCACTGAAACACTATTTGGAAGTAATGCTATGTTCAGACCAAACGCAAATAGAGTCTGAAATTTGCTTCTATCGCATCTAGTAATCGTGTCCGCCGTGCTAAACGCGCCTATTGCACCGTGGGACGTCCAGATGCACGTAAACGCATCTTTACATTGACTTAAAATGTAAATCACTAGCTTCAGACACTCAATGATTGTTTGGTCTGAACGTAGCATAACATTATTGATGGGGGAACATGTTAAAAAATATTAAAATATGTACAGAACAAATGGAAAAGGGCAGGTTTGGTGCTGATATCTAAAACAGAGTAATTGATGCATGGGATGGCGGGTGGATGATTTTTTGTTACAGGTGATGTTACAGTTGACATGCACATCTCTACATTGTAATTGCTACTGTAGCAACTGCTTGACACAGAAACAACTAAGAATTTACACAACAAAGTGCACAAAATGCTGTGATATGGGCATTAGTCATTTAAAAAGATTGCAAAAATCTTACCGCTTTCATCTTCTCTTTAAACTCGTAGTCGACTATCTCTTCAATGTCTGGGGCTGGAGACTTTAGGTTGCACACTTGACGAAATAGTCTTTCAGAGAAGAAGTTTGGCTCGACACCACAATGGACGAGGCAGACTGCAATCATTTTCCCAACTTGCCTGTACATACCATCGTATAAAGCTGCAACACAAACAGACAAGCATATGTATATGTGTGTGTGTATATATATATATATATATATATGTATATATATGTATACTGTATATACCGCAAACACATACAGAGACTTTATGGAATTTTTTACTGGCTATTATGTACTTATTTTTTACTGGCTATTATGTACTTATTTTTTACTGGCTATTATGTACTTATTTTTTCTAACTTATTTGTTATTAAATCCTGTAATAACTATGGCACTACTTTAGTCATTTTGACTTAATAGTTTGCTTGAGTTAATTTCCTATTGTACAAACTTATAGCTACTTTTGGCTATTGTTGTTCTTTAAAATAGTATTGTTAAATAAATAAAAATGTACATAATTAATACAGTATGCAAAATTTGGTATTGAGATAATGATGGTCCTCAGTGAAGGGTATTTTGTGACTTTGATTTTAAAAGTTACTTTATTACATCATTAGATAGTGAAACGAGGTTGTAAGTAAGTTGTTTTGTACTTTAAACAACCATACAACACAACTGACAAATGCATTGATTAGCGTTGTCAAAAGAAATCCCCATAATTGTTCATAGGACAAAGATACCCTAAAGAATTCCTCAGCAGACATTCAAACATATTTAGTGATTGATATAATGAATAGTTTTATTGATCCATAGTCCCTTTCAAATTCGGTCAGTTCACTAGGATGCCATATTTGCAACGACTCCGGGCAGCTATTTCGGGCATCCAAGACTTAAGTCCGACTTACAATTTACTTACATATTTCAAATAAAGAACAAAATTTGACATAAACTGTCCAATAAATGTTGTTTCTTATGCTCAAATTGCATTTAAAAAACAGGCTAGACGAGCCCATGCGCTGTCATAAGCGCGAGTCTCAGGTTCCTATAGGAACCGGAGCTTCTAATGGTAGCTGTAGTGACGTAATTACTTTACCAATCAGCAATTGCCTCTTTGACTTTAGAAGGTGGGACTATTCTGCCATAATGTGCATTTCAGTTTCTCTCATTCATACGAAACAGGAGTGATCTGCCTTTCTATAGTCTTGGTCAATCTCTCTCATTATAATGTTTTTTTGCAACAATGCCATAAGCTTTAATGAACTGACTCTAGGTGATGTTTTAAAACTAGTAACGGAGGCTTGGCATCAACTTTGAAACGGTCAATTTGAGATTTGAATCTACAGATAGACCGACACCAGTACTTGGTATCGGGCCCGATACTGGGCAAAGGTACTCGTACTTGTACTTGTGAAAAAGGTCCAAAACTCCAAACCGATACTTCCTCCACATTTAAGAGCGTTATGCTGCACAACGCTTTACAGATTAGCCATAGATGGCCATAGTTGTTTTCTTTAAGTTCTAAAGAGGGAGTAGTAGCTCCCTTTACCATGTAATATATAGATAGGAAACATTAGTATTGCTCAACCATGTAACGACTGGCACAACAATAACAATGAAATGGTAATTCTGATTCACGTAAATGTTTCAATGGAAATGTAGCTGTATTCCAGCACTGTGCATATATATCACATTGATGACAACGACACGTAGTTTGCAACACTTCTGAATGAACAAGATAGTGGAAGTTCTGACATACTAACGTTAAGAAATATAACTTTAAGGTAATACGATGTAGCCTATTTATATTTTGTTCAATATATTACAGTGATAGCACAGTTATAATTGTGTACAGTTTATAATAAAACAATCCAATACCTTACCAGAATATTAATATTACATGATTAGGTCAATATCCCTGTTCGAAGAAAGTCACTTCAAACAGACATTCTCATCTTACACAAAACATCTGCAATGCTTAGTGCAAATGCGAACACAAACATGCGGATATTGCATTTGCTTTCACAAATGTGTTTCTCTCATTCTAGATAATTAGGGAATAAGACATAAAGTATTGACATTTGTAAAGAATATTACACATTCTTGACCTGCAATGTAAATTATGTTCTTCTGGTTATGTAGGAACATTTACTTTTCAATATTGAAATTGGCTGATCAACATCTAACAAATAGCAGATTTTTGCTTCAAAAACATGATATTTGGCATAGTTATTATAATTACTTGTATCACTACTCATTTCAGCAAGTACCCAAAATGAAATACTCTGTACTTGTACTCGTTCCATTAAAAGTGGTATCGGCCCTTCCCTATTTGAATCTGTGGCAGAAGTAGGTCTGCAAAAAAGAGGGGTTATAAAGACACATTTGGAACAATGGAGAAAAGTCACCTCTGGAATTGCAGGAAAGAGTCTTCTGCAGGTCAGGACCTTCAAAAATCTCACAGGATTGTATGTCCTTCATCAATAAAGTTAAAAACTCTCTTGTGGGACCACCCTGATCAGCTGCCCCCTCGCCAATATCATCAGCATCTCTGAAAATTACATCCAGTTTTTTCTCCGGGTCAAAGCGCAGACGCCGAAAAGCTCGAATGGCACTTCCCATCACATTGTCTCTTGTAACATTGATTTGGTTTGATGGTGGTGTTGCTGTGAAATCCACTCTGTTCTGCATCTCACGCAGTAATGAATTGAGGTCACTGAAAAGAGAAAATACAAAAATGTGTCAGTTTCATTTTATTATGTACATTTTGAAAGTATTTATTCAATGTTAATACAACTAAAAAATAATTATTCTCCACTAACTCTGGTCTGGAGTCATCTGCAGCGGATGGTGATGCCACTGGAGAAGGCAGAGGCGAAGGCTCTAAATAAAACGGAGATGAAGGCTCAAGAGAAAATCGAGTAGAATGAATAGGCTCTGGAGAAGATGGAGTCGAACACTGAGGGGAAGATGGTGTTGAATTGTCAGGAGATGATACAGTTGAAAGGTCAGGCTCAGGAGAAGATGCACTTGAATGCACAGGGGAAGGCTGAGGTGAAGACTCTGATGTGGTTGTAGGAACAGTCTGTAATATTGAGGTTGCAATTATACTTTAAGATTAAAGGGTTAGTTCACCCAAAAATGACAATTCAGTCGTTAATGTCGTTCTCACCCTAATGTTGTTCCACATCCATAAGACTTTTGTTCAGCTTTAGAATATAAATTTGAATATAATTGATTAGGTCCAAAAGCTTTTTGACCTCAAATAGACTATAACATAATTGCCTCTTTCATGGCCCAGGAAAGGTTTTAAAGACATCAGTTAAATATACCAAGTGACCCTAGTTGTTCATACTTAATGTTACTGCCTGTGTTCATAAATAAGCAAAGATAACAAAATTATTCAACAATCCCCTTGTCTTTCAAGAAGGCATCGTGAACACCATGAGCACATTTGTAATGCCCATCCCAGTGAGGGCTGGCGTAAACAGGAACTGAGAAAGGAATTACTAACCCTGATGAACAGAGCAATAATCAAAATGTAGATATATATAATGCATAAATTGCCTTGAGGAATACGTAATGAAAATGAGAAAACCCATGTGTTTGATATCATTACAATCTATAAATCTTAGGGACAATTATGCACCAAAGATTGAATTAATACGAGATTGTGAGAAGGACTTGTAAAATTAAGTAGAGATTGGTCCACTGTAAAATGCAAATATATTTTGGAGACAAAAGGGCTAGGCTTTGAAGCTCTCCCCATATTGTCAACTGTGTTATAATGCTAATGATATTACTTAGTAATGTCCCTTTAGGTGATTGTGACAACTCTCTCTGGTTTGTCCATTTCTGATGACAGGGTTTATGGTTAGATTAGGCTTGTATCTTGTAGATCCGATGATTAATGATTACGTTCAGCCATGTTCTTTTAGCCAGTTAGTTAGCTCAGTGTAAAAGGTTGCCAAACTAGAGATTGTTGGTCATTGTAATATTGTTATCCTATCCGGGAGCTACAATATGTAAGTTGTGGAAAGTGTATTGTGTACGCTCTGTACTTGTATGTCCGTGCCACTATGAGAGTATGTTAAGCTATAAAAGTATATTCGTTGTGCACTTGCTTCAACAGGTAACCTGCAACTGCGTATCTGTATATCCCCGGATCTATTATAAAAAACAAGCAACAACCATTTACTGCCTTTGGTCTCCCTCCTCTCTACACCACACACCACAAAAACGTGACAACATGCATGTAATGCAGATGCAGCCAATACTGAGCTGGCATCTTGGTGTAGAACCTGTAAGCGCTGCACTGTTCACTACATCAACAGTGTAGGAGAAAGATGTGGAAGATAATTTTTGAATAAAGTAATTGTTTGATTCATTTTGCTCACAAAATATATCTTAATTGCTTCATAACATTAAGGTTAAACTACTAGAGTCTCATGGACTATTTAAAGAATGTCTTCACTACCTTTTCTATCAGAGGTCAGAAAGCTTTTGAACTTAAACAATTATGTCTTAATTCTTAGTTCTTCAGATAAACTGTGACTTATGGGTGTGGAATGACATGAGGGTGAAAAATGTATTTAAGTACAGAATTCATTTTGTGGTGAACTAACCATTTAATACTGAACAGTTATAAAGTATTGTTAACACTTTACAAAGTTTAATGCATTATATAACATTAAACAATAATGAAGAAACAACTTGTTCATGTAATTAAAATGTATATGTTAATAAATCCTGTACTACGTTGATTAAATACATTATTTATTGGAGACCTGGACTAATAATAATGAACATTAACATTGCTATTAAACAATGTTAACAGATAAACTTGAGATTAATATATGCTGTGAAAGTATTATTCTCTTTTTGTTAATATAAACTACTGTTCTATCAGATGTTAATTAATGTTACCTTATTGTAAAGTGTTAGGCAGTAATTGATTTGACCCATTATTGTGCTTCTTAAATGCATTCAAAACAACCAAAAGCTGACAGTAAGAAATATGAATGAGGCGATTTTCACCTGCATGTCCTCCTTTTGCATCCATTGAACATGGATATTCAATGGAGCATTAATGTTGTGGTCCAGAAGTGTTCCAGAGTCAGTACTCATAATTGACAAGGCTGATGAAATTTCCCGGATAATGAAAAACTCTGTTGCATAGTTATGTGATCCAACAAAGTCAAAGAGCACCTGAAAACCCAAATAACTCCAAGTTAAAAAAACGTTCCGCTCATAAAAATGTATTTCACACTAATAGGACAATGTTGCATAACATTTAGCTTGTTTACTGCAATGAATAAATAATCAATAATAAAATGTTCTGTCTCAACATTTAATTCTGATTGGCTGGAAGGTGCGCAATAATACTCATTCCATATCCCTTATGTATTGAACCATTCTTACCTGCATAAGATCAGATGGTTGGAACCTTCGAATTCTTATTGAATCATCAGGGAAATTGAACTTTAATGGCATGCCATCAGAAGGTTCCTCAGGGACTCTGTTTTTTCTTTCATCAATTATCTGCAAAAGAACACCTGGGATGAAAATCTAGTTTTTATGTTATTATATATGTCTATGTGGTGTTTTTAATATGCTTTGTGCAACTATGTGCAAATTCAACATCAACACCATTGCTATTTTCTACCAAATTTGGATACAGCTAATACAAAAGTCCTACCTTCAAACGTTTCTGTTCATTTTGTTCTTCTTCATGTATCCTCTGATCCTGTTGTTATAGGGAACATGACATAGGATTGAAATGGTACATAATGGAAAGCTGAATTTTTCCCATGTTTAAGTGCTAAAATCAGGTCCCTGGTACATCTACCAACCCAGAAAACGTAAATATTTAAACCCAGTAAATGTATTAGTAAGTCTTTTTCTGCAAGCATGTCAACAAAATAAGTCGATCACATCCCCCACGACATAGGACGAGGACTTTATTATAATATTAACGTCCCTTAATTTGCACGTTTACACCCACGGCACAACATTTGGTTTCACAAGCCACAACAGTGACCAGTTCTAATCGAATGGCAAAAGTTCCAGTATCATGAAACATGTTCTGTCGTTGAGCATAGATGAGCAATGAACAGTATTGACCAAAACAGGTTATAGCTGTCTTACAAAGATCTCTACAACTGTTTAAACTCGTGTAAATGTTAAACATGATGATGAGATGAATCAACGTAACTCCACAACAACTACATCAATGTCTCCACTGACATTCAGAAACGTCTGGGTGCGTCTAAAGGTTAAACTCTCCCTGAGTCTCCCCATAACGCAGCACTCGCTACTGGTTATTTCTGAGATTTTGGATGAGTGAGATTGGCCTCTTTTGTTATTGCCAGAGTATCTGAAGCTTGTGTAAAGGCTCCAAACTTTTCTGAAGAGATTTGAGCAGCAGCTCATTTGCCCTTAATCGAACACACCAAAAAACGAGTTTCAAAAGAGTGTTATGGAGACTATAATTACAATTAAATTAGAAACTCTGTGTTTTATGATTGATCACTTTTGCTGGATTCCTCAAATAACATTAGCGAGGTAAGGGAAAATATAAAAAAGTAATGTCATAAATACTTGAAATGAATCAATAATGATCGAGTTGTTCTTATTACATTTAATGGACAACCCAAAAAATATACCTTTTCTTGATCAGTTCTAAGGGACAAAGCATATTCTGTATCTTGCTGTTGCCGTAAAGCCCTCCATTCCTTAAATCACAAAATTAAATTTCAAAAACATTTATAGTAATAACAAAAGAAATTCATGTTTTGACATTTCAAGAAAGTGTAGTGTACATGACAATAACCTGCAAGGTGTCATGGTCAACAGACTCGACATGGTTCACCGTGTGGTCCTCCTTAAAAGAGAAAGTTGCATGCTGAACAGAATGTTTCACAGAATTGAACCTTTTAAATTAACTACCATTTAATTCTACCATAACACTAGGAATAATACACAAAGAACTCAGAGTAGATCAATGTAACCTAACCATGTCAATCACAAACAGTAAAGTAAAACTTAATAGCATGTTTTCATTTTAAAACATGATTAGAATTGTACCGATGCGAGCTTGACTAATGTGACCTACAAGAAGTAATG
>JACXGM010025277.1:0-15375 GCA_016801145.1 Umbra pygmaea | reverse complement strand
TCATCCTCCTGACCTATCATCCTCCTGACCTATCATCCTCCTGACCTATCATCTTCCTGACCTCTCATTCTCCGAACCTTTCGTCTTTCTGACCTATCACCCTCCTGACCTATCATCCTGTGGTTCTCTAGTCCTGCCTGTATACGCGAACGGTACTGTCTTTTAAACTCAATACCGTATCGTTTTAATAGACTGTCTGTATGTAGGGACCCTCATTATGCTGCCGTGGAAGTGTGGTGCTATTTTGAGCCTTGTTATTGGTATAAAATAGCAATTTATTTTTACTTCATCCATTCCCTCACAACTAGTGTTACAAGGTCATTATCAGTTCGCACTAAAACTGTGCACATTCATTTAGCAATTAGCATGAAAACATATCCCAGAGAACGGTAGACTTGGTACCCATGTGTTATTAACCCCTAGGTTCATTTTGTGCCGGAATTGTCCTTTAAGATTTCCATGTTGACAAGTGGTTGGTTACCATCCCACAGAACTGTCCAAGGAGTTGCGGAGCTGCCGACAAGAAATTGGGAAGGGAGGAAAATGTAATGATAGGTTAATATTCACGGTTAGGTTTGTGGTTTGTAGTTAGGGTTGTGGTTAAAGGCCATGGCTATGGCTAGGTTAAGGGGTTAGAGTTCATAATAACATTGTTAGATACACTAGTTCTATGTACACTATTGTCCAATAGTATTGGGACAGTTAAAAGTCAAAATGTCTACTTTTAACCTCAAGGCATATTAACATGTGATTTGAGATATAGTGTTACTGTAAAGGTACTGAAGCACGAGCACATACTGTCATCATTTATTTCTGACTGTTTCAACACATACTGTATATTTTTAGTTTTACCAACTAAATATAACAACACTTTCATTTTTTCCATCCCAGCATTTTATGCAAGCATTATTATTGGAACAATTCAGTTTAAAGCAAATGTAAAAAAATATATAAAAGCTAGTATTTATACACAACTCACTGAGTCTCTGGTCCATTGTAATCACCAAACTCTTAGTATCAACCTTTGAGATAATTTCTAAAGTTTAAGGCAGCCATTTTGAGCTGTTGCTTGTTTTGGGTTGTCCATGACTTCTGTCTCCTCGTCATTAAGTTAAATCCATGTTCTGTGACCCATTGACATCACCTAACTTTAGAGTCATACTTTAGCAAGAAATTAGCGCAGTCATTTGAGTTATTGCTTGTTTTCAGGAGCTTCTGACTTCATTGATCAGCAAAGTGAATATATGTTTAAGTGGTTTTAAATCGGGGGATTGACTGTCCAAAACGTTTAATGTTTTCCTCTGATTAACTTACAGACTCCATGTTTTTTCTGTCTCTTAGACTGTTGTCATCACTTTTGCACTGTCATATACTGTAGTTCAATTGGTTTCACAGTCAAAAATACATCTTCTCACTCATTCATTAGTAGATCTATTTTAGTTCTTTGTTGAGTTAGGTGTTGGTTATTGTCCATTTGTAATGTTGCTTGTGAGATGTTCTATGTAAATAAGAAGTCAACATTTTGGGTCATTATTCTGCTGAAGGACCCATGACTTGTGACTTTAGCATCAAAATGCTTCATTTCATCATGACCTGCACAATTGCAAAGCAATCAGTGCCAGAGGCAACAAAGCAATGCCAAAACATTACTTAGCTTCCTCTGCGATTCATGGCAGGGTTGATGTCCTTTTCTTTGAAAGCTTAATTTTTCAAATTGTAAACATGAATTCAACAAAATGCTCTGCTTTAATTTTTTTCTGTCCAAATGACATTCTCAAAGTCAGATAGGCTTTTTTGGGTGTGGACTTATTGGGTCTTTTAACCTGGAGCCTATTTTATTTCAAACAGCGACATATGCTGTTGCACCTTGAGTTTGAATGTCGGCTTGTTTCTCTTTTGAGATTTTCCTTTTAAGCTCTTTAGAGATGGTCTTGTAGCATTAACATTGACCATGCTTGTATATTACCTTCTTGCTATATTTCTCAGAGAACTCCCTTGTTTTCCTTCTCTTTCCCATGTTCACTGTGATACACACGGTGACACAAAACAGCAGAGTGAGTTTCAAAGAGAATGTCTTTTTACAGTCTACATTATGATTGTCAGTGGTTCAAGCCTGACTATGGGTTCTTTGACTTTCCCCAGACATCCTGCACGAGGCAGCGCAAATTGGCATAGCGCTGCCTGAGATTTGGGTTAGATAACTCAGATTTTCTATCCTGCCACGTCACTCTCCAGAGACTCCTTTTGTATCCAGATCGGGCGCCTGTAAATTCAATCATGGAAGTATAGTTGCTAAAGGCTTCCATGTTGGATGAGCAATGAGAAAATAATTGGCGGCTAGGCGACATGTGGCTGCATGAACCATGTGCGTACCTCTCGCTATTGCACAGATCTGTCCAAGGAGTTGCAGAGCTGCCGACAAGAGCAGGATTAGAAGGAATTGGGAAGGGGGGGAAATGAAGGAATAAAAAGAGAATGTCTGCTTGAGGTATGCTTACAGTACAATAATTTCAAATATCTTATAAAGGGGCTGACAACAAGAGATGGAAGGAACGCTTCTTGACGTGGAGTTAAAACGGGATTGAGCGAGATGCTCGTAGGACAGCGGGATGATAATGTAATAAAAAATAGAAGTAAAAAAACTTCAAGAAACTCCGAAGCACTCTCTCCCGTAATGTACAAAAATAATTTATTCAGGCAGCATAGTTCACAAAAACGCGTAGGTGTGTTTATTTTGTGAACTATGCTGCCTGAATAAATTATTTTTTGTACATTACGGGAGAGAGTGCTTTGGACCTTCTTGAAGTTTTTTACTTCTATTTTTTATTATCTTATAAAGGGGAATGTCTTAATGGAATACATGAGAATTTACAGATTTTTACTTTTTTTTTGTTTTGTTCCACTGCAAACAACAGAGACACATGCATAGATGATGACAGATCTGTCGTGTCTCATTGCGTGAAACGGAGAAAAGTGAAAAATGGGAATCGGCATCAAAACAAATGGTCTGCCATGAGCCAAACCTGTAATCCATTAGATAGCTATAAACTTCTTAAAGTGAAGAGCATAGAAGACTACTGGACTGTATTCACACAAACGAAACACATCATCAAATCATCAAACACACACAGTGAATATATACAACACTTTTCAGTGCAAAGGTTGCATTATTTGAATGAAATGCAAAGGTACTAATACTTTCGGCCAAGTCTGTATATTTTCAAGGTGTCAAGAATTACTGGAGATGACACTAGCTACCGCTAAACCCACACTAGCAGAGATCGGGGAAAGGACAAGAGAGTAAGGATTTGAAAAGTGGGAGGAGACTGATGTTCTACCACCTACCTCAGGCTCCTCCTCATCATCTGTCTCCTTGTGATCAGATGGTGGTCTATGGTGACATCTAGAAATGCTTACCTCTTTCCAGTGTGCTAATTCAAATTGCTCATACATGTTTGGAATGGATAAGTAGCTATGTTGATGATACCTCTCAGTAAGACCCTGGCATCAGTACTGACAGCTTATCACAACCCTGCAGCATGCACAATGCTTTTAGTTTCCTTTTTTCCAACAGAAAAAGACTTAAGCGATGAAGAAAGGGGCTTTTAGTTTAAGCATTAGGGAGGGAAACAAAGCCAGACAGGGAGACATTGGTAAGAAGAAGACCTCCGCCAACGATTTCTGCTGTATTTATCGGTTTGTTGGATTTCCATGGCTAATTTGCTGTGAAACAGCAGAGATAATTTCCTGAACAAAACCTGGGTAATTAGTGTGCGGCCAGCGCTAGGAGAGGCTCCCCTGATAACTCTTCTTTTGGCTAGCTGACTGGCCTGCCTGCTCACACTGCAGCTGGATCACAAACAAATAGCTGCTACCTCTCTCAACTCCTCTTTTTCTCAACTGTCTTCTTGCTCTCTCTCTCCTTTGCTTTGCCCGCTCCTTCTCCTGTCTCTCCATGTAATCGATGGTTTAAAGTTAGAAGACAGCCAAAACACAATGAGGAAAAAGACAATTGCATAGCAGTGGCAGTTTTAGAGCTATGTGACGGGAGTTGCAGGGTGATAACAGTTGTCGAAAACAATAACTTAGAGGGCGGTCTCTGTGCACATCTGCAAGCCGTCTAGGCAGGGGAGACTATCCAAAGCTACGAGTAGTCCATCCCCACTGTGGCCAATTAAGCAAATTGCAGCAAAAGACCATTTTATTAGTATTTGCCCAGAGCCACGACACATTGCGATAAATTCTTCTTGAGGCGCCCTGGAAAACAAATTGGCACATTAACTGGTGAATGGCTAAAGAGGCACTCTTGCGTTGGCCTCCAGGGCCAGCCGGGGGATCGACGAGTCTGCCGTTTCAGAGGCAATCTGTCTGCTTTATCATTCACTGTGACAGTGGGGCTGGAGTGCAGGCTTCAGCGGAGGCCCAGGCGCCATCTAACAGCCAACAGCTATCTGCCACCTCTCTTTCTCTCCACCGTCTCTCTCGCTCTCCCTCCCCTTTGGCAAGCCCACCGCTGTTTGTGTCTTGATGAGTCCCCTCTATTTATCTGTTATTACGTTGGAATTGGCAGATGCAAAAAGCAGGAGGGGTCCTGCACTCTGTGCCAGATATGTTGGCAGTGACTGTAGTGCCTAGTCCCCTCCGTCTATTCCTATTCTCCGTCTGTCTATCGTTCTGTTTGTCTTTCATTCAGCTTTTTCTCTCGACCAACCTTCATCTCTATTTATTCTGCTGTATTTTCTTTTCTCCTTCTCTGGAAGTGGTGTTGAAGTGCCCGTAGATCCCAATGCTCTACGGCATTTATTAGGGATATTGCCCTTTGTAGGGTGCAAGAAGCAGCTGTCTGAACTCTCAGTTGTCACAAAACATTCAATGAATTTGTGGCAAGACTTGAGGTGTTAGCCCCAGTGTCCTGGCTACATTCAGCCCCTATATCATTGTGGCCACCTAATCATCCCTATTTTCTAAAGGACTGATTTATCCTCTCACCTGTAACTTTTCACCTGGTTGTTCCATTAGAGTGTGTGTGGGGGGGGCTCTTCCCATCTAATTTGTCATGTCTAATTCCGCTTCAATCCTAATCTCATCTGCAAATCCCAAGCAGGTGCAAGATGTTGATCTTTAACACACTGCTCGTTCAGCATGGAGGCCTTAAGTCGGTATACATGTGGGAGGTTACGCATTTATAAACTACACAACATTGAATGAATTCACAGAACCTCGATTGAAACAACAGGTGCACAAGTTGCACTTAAGAGTTTTGTATCAAAGTGCATTCGTCTGACTGCTTACATGTCTACCCTCGGCACCATTACACCAATTTGCGCCATCCCTAACAAAGCTCCCGAACATAGTCAGAATGGCGTGACAGGAGAGTGATGTTTCGTCAACTTACCTGGTAAAGTAAGGGTGAATTAAATCTTTGTGCGTATGAGTGTAGGTGTATGAGGGTGTCTGTGTGTGTTGGGCCCTATTGGTGTTTGAGATTACTGACTCTGAGGTCCTGGCAGTGCACTCTGTCTCTCTATAGGGGCCTCTCCACCACTCCACGAGACAGGCTTTCTGTGGCGCTAATGAGGATTAGCTTGTTTGTGTTTGTATGTGTGTCACCATAATCCTTTTAGTAATAAGCCATTTGAAGGAAGTGAAAGTAATATATGCATGGTGTGGGTTACACAGGATTGAAATTAAGAGAATGGTCATTACATATCCATAGAGACGCTTCTTTAGTTGGTGTTTGGACAAATGGCCACTTATTGGGAAAATTTTACAAGTATTCCAGTGTGGTGGAAATATTAATATTCCTATGCAGAATTATCTTTTGATTTCAAGTTCATGTTTATTTGCCACATGTACATGAGATGATGTACCACTCGTCCTAGTCCACCACCAACAGATGTAATTGCATGTACAGTGAAAATCTTGTTTCGTGGCTCAACAATGCAGTTGTAATAATAAAAACAATAAAGAATAAACAGACTGTAAGAAAGAATGTATAAGGAGACATAAGGAGAGATAACAAACCTATGTCCATATCCTATACCCATGTCTGTACATGTAAAGGAAGCCATCTCTGGACCATCCTACTTTGGTGTATGATGGGTAAACCGAGTTACATCAATAAGTTAGCAATCATTAGTGATTTCCGAACGACAAGGCGGTTAAATTAACACAAGAGGGTAAATGTTTACATTTCTATACATATACTGTATATACTGTATATATATATGTATATATATATTTATATATATATATATGGGCAAATGTGCAGTTTTTGGGCATATGTGCAGCTTTAACTACAGGTACAATGAGAACCTGAGCAATAGTATATTATTGAATATAATGTCCATACTGTCTTTAACATTTCGCCACTCCTGGCGAAAGATATCAAGCAGCTCGGCTTTGTTTGATGGCTTGTGACCATCCATCTTCCTCTTTATTACATTCCAGAGTTTTTGCAATGGGTCTAATTTCGGAAAATCTGCAGTGGTCTCTTAATTTCTTCCAGAACTGTACATAATTTTTTCAGAATCATGTAATACTGTTGGCACAGCGTTTGTAAGATGAAGTAGGTAGAGTAGGTAGTTCCGTTGTTACAACTCAAATTATAAAATTAGAGCAGTATTAAGTACTGTACTATTGATTTAATTTTGTTAGCAGCCAATGACAGCACTGCTTCATAGTTTAGTATCATATAGTGCACGTTGTGTTAATTTGTATTTAGGAACTGTACACGGGTCGAGGGCTGTTCTGCGTTTCAAAGTCCCAGGCCGTTTTTCAGTCCCAGTCTGAACCTGGTTGTAATGTATGCTACCAAGTACAGTATTTAACCAGCATATAACTGAACACTTTTTTAATTCAGAGATTCACACATCATGAAGAAAGCGAATAATTTCAAAATCTGCCATTGTGCGTGTTGGCTAGCAAACCTTCTTGGTATTAGACTCAGAAATCCCATACCTATGCTGCAATACTTGTAACACATGGAAGCCTAACATACGATGCCTAGATGCAATTATATACAAGCTATGGCTAAGCAGGGTATACCCTGTTGTCAGCACTCAGACTCAACTTTAGCCCTTTTATGATATTCTTTATAACGTCTCCACCTAGAATTAGCTTTATTTATTTAATTTACAGTTGTGCTGAAAAGTTTGCATACCCCTGAAGAATAAATCAGTGAGCAGGAAAAAATATTTGTTCGTATGTCTTATGGGGTTCAATTTCAACTGTAGGTCATAACAGAATGGCAGATTCATAAAACAAAACCTGGCAACAAACAAAATAATGAAATTACCCCTGTTTAAAAGTCTGCTTACCCTCAGTTCTCAAAACGGTGTATTGCCCCCTTTAGCATCTATGACAGTGTGCAGTCTTTTGTGATAGTTGTCTATGAGGCCCCAAATTCTTGCAGGTGGTATAGCTGCCCATTCATCTGGGGATAATGCCTCCAGGTCATGCAAAGACTTTGGTCATCTTGCATGAACCACAAATTTGCGATGTCCCCAGAGTGGCTCAATGATATAAAGTTTAGCAGACGGTGATGGACACTCCAGAACCTTCACGTTTATCTGCTGTAGCCACTGGAGGGTCAACCTGTCCTTGTGCTTAGGGTCATTGTTGTGCTGGAAAATCCAAGTGTCCCATGCACAGCTTTTGTGCAGAAGAATGCAAATTGTCTGCCATTAATGTCCGATAACATGCTACATTCATCTTGCAATCACTTTTCTCATCACTCCAAATTACAGTGTGCCAGAAACTCTGAGTCTTGTCAAGGTGTTGTCGGGAATATTGTAACCAGGCTTTTTTTTGGCACTGGCGCAGTAGAGACTTCTTTCTGGCAACTTGACTGTGCAGCTCATTTTTGTTCAAGTATCGTCGTATTGTGCTCCTTGAAACAACCACACTGTCTTTTCCCAGAGCAGCCTATATGTCTCCTGAGGTTACCTGTGGGTATTTCTTTGTATCCGGATCAATTATTTTGTCCGTTTTTGCTGACATCTTTCTTGTTCTACCTGACCTTCGCTTGGTATCAACAGATCCCGAAATCTTCCCCTTAATAAGAAGTGATTGAACAGTACTGAATGGTATTTTCAAGGCTTTGAATATCATTTTACATCGATTTACAAAGTTATACAGATCCAGTACCTTATTTTGCAGGTCTTTTGACAGTTCTTTTCTGCATTGCTCAGTATCTAGCCTGTTCAAGGGCATCCACGTGAGAGCTAACAAACTCAATGACTTTTTCGACACAGACACTAACTACAATTTAAAATGCCATAGGTGTGGTAAATTAACCTTTAACCTGTGTGTGTCACCTTATGTTTCTGTAACAAGGCCAAACATTCAAGGGTATTTAAAACTTTTGATCAGGGCCATTTGGGTGATTTCTATTATCAGTATGGTTTACAAAGGTGCCAAACAACTGAGTGATTATTCATGGCTTCATATAAGCACTATCCTTACATAACAGTCATGTTTTCTGCATTAACAGTGATATCGTCAAAATCAATGCTAACATTTCACAATTTCTGCCAGGGTATGCAAACCAATTTGCACGACTGTAATTAATTGTATTGTAGCTCTGGACCTGAGGCAAGGAGATGCAAATGTGTCAGTGTCCCCCTCAGGGTATCTGATATGATTTTAGTTTCTCCCGTGTGTGCTATTATGGTTGAGTTCCTGTGTGTACTTTCAGTTTCCATAATGGCTGTGGCACCTGGTGATATATTTTATGGTGTTAGAGAGATGGAGACGGATGCATAGAGGTGGTGATCTTAGATTTTAATATGAAACAAAATGTGGGAACACCCTTTAGTAGTATACTGGTGTAGAATTAACAGGCAATAGGAGCTACACAACAACATATATACTGTATACTGTATACTAGATACTATGCTCTATTACAGCATAGACGCAAACTACTATACAATGCGTACGCCTGGCTCAACTAACTAATACACATCTAGATAGGATGGTAGTTCTAGGAGAAGCTGATGGGCAAGGACTCGGAGTTGCACAACATCTATATATATCAGATACTATGCTCTATCGCAGATGAATATATACACGTACACCTTGCTCAACAAGTACAGTATATATTACTTAAGACGCTTGGCAAAGGCACTTGTAGGAATCGAAGTGTCTATTTGCACCCGGGTGAGAATAGACACACGGCAGCTAATTGGCTATTTACACCCTCCCAAACAAATGACGTAATGCATAACGGATAGCTGCGCGCATCAACTGAGCCAAAGGATACAAAAATTTATAGCTACGTTGCACTAATTGATTGTATGATTGGTTCGATGAATGGTTAAGTTTGGGGTTAGTGTTATTGTTAGGTCATGGTTAAGTTTAAGGTTAGTGTTACGGATGAGAGTATACATTTTTTGTAAATCATACGGTGTTTACCATGTAATAGTCAAAGTAAATGTAGGTCAATGCAAATTGTTTTGGGGTGGGATCAGTTTAAGTATTTGCACTACCCTGGGTGTAAATACCTTCTGTGCATGGGCTAATTACACCCCAGGTGTAAATAGATACATAGGCTATACACACCCCAGGTGCAAGTAGATTCTGCCTTTAGTGATATTTACTTATAATGTATGTCAGTACCATGAACTAATTATCAGGTATCCGCACCACACTCCAACACAGAAACAGGACTGAAATTCACAATAGCACATGCTGATCATTCCGGAACTCTGGGATAAATGGGCATCTTCCTTACTCATCACGTGCTGGTGTGGGTATTTACCGGAACACTATTCATGTGTAATGAGTAACCAAGTGCCTACCACACTCCCAGTGTCCCGAGGTTGGCACGCTAAAACATAAAGACACACTCAAATATATTACAATATAATCATATACAAATAAACAACATGTAACAATGGTCCAACACACCATCAGTTTCATGCCACGACAGCCCTATCCAGTCCTGTCTGTCGTAACATTACTCCCACCCAAAAGCTCGGTTCTGGCCGCAAAATGCCAAAGTCCCCAGAGAGCCCCACACACCCCCAAGATGTGCCAATAGACCGGACGGGCGGGAGGGCAAATACCCACCTTCCCTGGAAGATGCCAAAACCCCCACAGACCCCGGTAGCACCCCATCTGGGACCGGGAGAGGCGGAGGATCTGCTAATTCCGGTAACCAGGGAACTCTCACTGGACTTGATGCTCCTTGGCAACACCGGTGACGACGTGGCAGACCCCAGCGCTGGTGATGTGGCAGACCCATGATGGTGGCGACGTGGCATACACCGGCAGTGGCCATGTGGCAGAACCCCAGTGGACCCATTCCTCCTGTCACTTCTCCAAGGGTTAACAGGCAATCCCTGAGTGGGAGATGGGGGTGGACTAGGACGAGTGGTAGTCAAAGCTGGAACACAAGGCTCCCACAACCGTCTTAGCTCCCCCCAAATAATATTTTGGGGGTACACTGGTCATTCTCCTCCTCTGCCCCTTTGTGCCCAGTTGACAAAACCTACCACTGAGGGCAGACACCAAGAACGTGGAACTGTACTTCTGCCGTCTCCATGGTTTGGCGAGCTTTTTTTATGGAGCTGGAGAAGCTGATGGACAAGTACTCAGAGTTGCACAACGTCTATATATACGTATATCAGATACTATCCCTTATTAATAAAATGTATACTTCAAGTTCATTTTATTAAGTAAACTTAAGTAAAGTTCAAGTATATATTCCAAGTATACTTTACATAGTAAGTATACTAATATCAATGCACTAGTGGTATACTTATAAGTGTACTACTTTAATACTTCTTGGGACTAAATTGGCCCACTTTTTAGTATATAATAGTATACTATTATGTATACTTTAGGTTTAAAAATAGTAAAGTTTGAGGTCACAAATAGTTTATATTTAAGTTTCATTTTATACTGCAACTATACTACTAGTGGACTTATAGATATACTGCTAGTATACTAGTTATATACTTGAATTAAAAAATGTATATATTTAATTTAGCTTTAATGAAACAGGTAAGCTGTCTATCAATTCGTTTTTTACAGCAACTACCTAGCAACAATTACTTACCTAATGACACACGACAGTTTTGGCTCAGACAATATAGGGTCAGACGGGATTTGAACTTTTGACCTTGTGACTACAGTCTGCCTTTCTATCCACTGAGCCATCTGCACCATACAGTTCTGGCCCTTTTTTTTTGGTTTTAATAGTTTTATACTGCAAGTATACTTGTAATCTTTTCTAAAGTGTACTTAACATCAAGGCTGGGCAAGGCAAGTTTATTTATATAGCACATTTCATACACAATGGCAATTCAAGGTGCTTTACATAAACAGGAAAGCATAACAATTTAAAACAGATTAAAGATAAAATTAAAGCAATTTAAAATAAAAATGAAAAACTAATAGAAAATAGTACAGTTTAAGAAATAAAAGAGACTGAATGAACCATAAAAATATAGTGCAATCAGTTCGGACTTAGCACAGTGTTCATTCAGTAAATGCGTAGCTAAACAGATGTGTTTTGAGTCTGGATTTAAAAGTGACTATAATGTCGGCGAACATCTCTTCTGGGAGCTGGTTCCAGCTGCGGCTGGCAGAGTATGGTAGCTAAACGCAGATTCTCCGCGTTTTAAGTGAATCCTTGGTATCTCTAACATGTAATCCTGATGATCTGAGTGGTCTGTTGGGTTTATATTAAATGAGCATATCTGCAATGTATTTAGGTCCTAAGCCATTGAGTGATTTATATACCAGTAATAATACTTTAAAGTCTATCCTAAATGTGACTGGGAGCCAGTGTAGAGACTTGAGGACTGGCGTGATATGCTCATATTTCCTGGTTCTGCTGGCCGCAGCATTCTGTATGAGCTGTAGCTGTCTTATGGTCTTCTTGGGAAGACCAGTGAGGAGGCCATTACAATAATCCACCCTGCTGGTGATGAAAGCATGAACAAGTTTCTCTAAGTCTTGTCTGGAAACAAAGCATCTAATTCTTTAGATATTTTTAAGATGATAATATGCTGATTTAGTTATTGCTTTAAAAAAGCTAAGATTCCGGACTTGATCTAATTGTTTGACCCCTAGCATCAAGGTATGCGTTCACCTTGAGAAGTTCATCTTTGTTTCCAAATGCAATGACTTCAGTTTTCTCTTTGTTTAACTGAAGAAAGTTTTGGCACATCCAATTCTTAATTTCATCAATGCATTGGCATAGGGAGTCAATGGGGCTGTAGGCGATAGGGCTAAGTAGATCATACTTATAGTTTACTGGTTATATATTATTGTTGCACTTTAAAGTATACTACTAGGATTTGTTTTAGGTATTAGTGTTTATACTTGAAATACCTTTAAATGTACTTTAAATACAGTTGACGTTAATTTGCATACACTACCAGTGGACTAAACATATAAATACTCACAAGACAATATTCTCCGGATTAAAAATAATTGTTTTCTTTATTAATCAAAAATTTCAAAAATATATTGTTTTAGAGTAAGCACAACTACAAGCCAATTATTCTTAAACATTCTGTATAAAGAAAGAATACTTTTCTTATCTTGATCAAAAGACTTAAGTAAAAATATAGGGCACATATACTTAGACTTTTCTGTATACCTGTCAGTATAAGCCAAGTATGCTTAAAAGTTCTGTATAAGGAAATAATACTTTTCTTTAATATAAAACCACATATATAATATATATATTGAAGAAAAGTATTCTTTCCTTATGCAGAACCTTTACGTATACTTGGGTTATACTGACAAGTATACAGAAAACTCTAAGTATATTTGGCCTATAATTGTACTTAAGTAAAGTTTTAAGTACAAGTATAGGCCAAATATACTTAGACTTTTCTGTATATTTGTCAGTATAAGCTAGCCTGGAAAAATCCAGACCCAAAAAAGGATATGTGGGTCTGGCTTCGAGTAATGAAAATGACCCAACTCGAGGGGTGGCACCAAGCATGTTTTTGAAAATCTCAAGGTATGCAAATGGAAAACACTACGACCAATCACCAGTGGTTTTTCGCTAAGCCCCAATGGCGGAGCTAACTGGTAGATAAAACTCTTGCCGTATCAGGTCGCAAAACAGCAAAAACGTCCTTTTATAAAAAATGAACGATTCGAGCGCCATCTTCTGTTCCTCTTTTAGACAAAAAGCCAAGTCTAACTCGTTCATTGTAGTGGCCAAAGTCGTTTTAAACAACTGGTGTTAATCCATAGCGATCTTACAATGTTTACTAATGACTTCGAGGTTGCAGCGCTGTCGTGTCGTCATCTGTTAAACACACCTCTGGCACGCCTATATCAGATACACCGATGTGATTGGTGCAGCTCGGCTACAAGGGCATAGTTAATGAGCAGAATTACTCGGTGCCAGAGTAACTTGCTGAGCAAATTCAAATTGTGCTCTCGCGAGAACTCTGGATTTCTAGGGTAAGTATAAGCCAAGTATACTTAAGTATAATTTTGTTAAGTATATCTTTGATGAGTTTATAAAAAGTAGACTGAAAGCATACTCTCTTATTCTTAGTTTAAAATAAATATACTAATACTACACTTGAATAAACTTCTTTTTCGTAAGGGATGCTCTATCGCGGCATATATGCAAACTAATATATACGCGTACATACACCTTGCTCAACAAGCACAGTAGATATTACTCACAACGCTTAGTGGCAAAGGCACTTTTGGTAATAATTACTTGCAATGTCTGTCAGTCCCATAAACTAACCATCAGCTATCCACAACACACTCCAGCACAGAAACAGGAATGAAATTCACAATAGCACATGCTGACCATTCCGGAACTCTGGGATAAATAGGCATCTTGTTTACTTTGTTTGTACTTTTGTGGTATTGTTGCTTGTGGGTTTGTGTGTGTTTGGTTTAATATTTTTTTACCATTGCTGTTTTGCCCCTTGTGGTTGTATTATTTTAAACTGAGTGTTTTTATCATTAATTACCTTTTTTTTCTGAGTTCTCCTTTGAAATTGTCTCACCTATTTTGGATTATGACAGAATACCTCACCAAAAACAGAGACAGTGAAGGCGAAAGAGGCACAGCTGACCGGCACGGGAGCATGAACCCTACTACAACCTGGTAGGTGAGGATGCTGAGTTTGATGAGTGGGACAACACTCTCGACAGCATCCGGGATTCGAAGGGCTATTCCCACTGGCCCACAAACATTGGGGTGTTAGAAGAGGAGTATAGTCCCTTCAGCCTCCCCTACCGGGTGTTTGTAACTATGAGGTATTGTTTCTTGTCAATCCATGTGTGTTTGTGTTTAATCTATATTTACTATTGCATTTTGCCCCTCGTGGCTATATTTTTTTGTATTGTTTTTGTAATCAAAACTGTTTATTTTCTGAGTTCTCCTTTGCAGTTGTCTCACCTTATCCTTACCAGATGCCCGAACCATCTCAACTGGCTCCTTTCTACATGAAGGAGCAGCGGCTCTACACCGAGTTCCTCACGAATGACTGAGCTTCTCATCCTATCCCTAAGGGAGACGCCAGCCACCTTCCAGAGAAGGTACACATTTCGGCCACTTGTACACGCAATCTCGTTCTTTCTATTTTTGTGTGATACCATTTGATATCATTTGAATGGAAATATTTAACATTTTCCATAGATGTGAAGTTAATGTAGGAAAATATAAAACTGCCACTAAATTGGGACACCTACCCAAAGTAACAGTTATAGGTAGGATGACAGCTGCCAGGAATGACTGTTTAGTCCTATTAAATTATAGGTGGTTGTGGGTGGAGTTGTGGGTGGATGTTGAGGTTAGGGTTGGAGCTGGAGGTTCGGGATAGATTTGGGTTTGTTGGTTGTAGATGGAGTTGGAGGTTGTGGGTTGGGTTAGGGTTGGAAGTTGTGTGAAGTGTTGGGGGTGAAGTTTGTGGTAGCGTTGGTGATGGAGGTTGTGTGTATTGTCCGGGGTGGAGGTTATGGTTAGGGTTGGGAGGTTGTGGATGGGTTGACGTTGGAAATGTGGGTGGGTTGGTGTAGGTTTTGGGTGGGTTTGGTGATTTATCTTGGTCAGCTCGCCATTTCAAATGAAAAAACTATTCTTAATGTGCCCACCTGATTAAATAATAATACAAAATATAGGTTTAAGTTAGAGTTGGGGATGGAGGTTGTGGGTAGGACTGGGAATGGAATTTGTGGGAAGGGTTGGAATGGAGGTTGTGTGTAGGGTTGGAATGGAGGTTGTGTGTAGGGTTGGAATGGAGGTTGTGTGTAGGGTTGGAATGGAGGTTGTGTGTAGGGTTGGAATGGAGGTTGTGTGTAGGGTTGGAATGGAGGTTGTGTGTAGGGTTGGAATGGAGGTTGTGTGTAGGGTTGGAATGGAGGTTGTGTGTAGGGTTG